>SJYX01022521.1:303325-317312 GCA_006410675.1 Oreotragus oreotragus | reverse complement strand
TTTAAGCCAACTTTTTCACTCTCCTCTTTAACGTTCATCAAGAGGTTCTTTAGTTCTTCTACACTTCCTGCCATAATGGTGTCATCTGCATATCTGAGGTTATTGAGATTTCTCCCGGCAATCTTGATTCCAGCTTGTGCTTCTTCCAGCCCAGCATTTCTCATGATGTACTCTGCATAGAAGTTAAATAAGCAGGATGACAATATACAGCCTTGACCAACTCCTTTTCCTTTTGGAACCAGTCTGTTGTTCCACGTCCAGTTCTAACTGTTGCTTCCTGACCTGCATATAGGTTTCTCAAGAGGCAGGTCAGGTGGTCTGGTATTCCCATCTCTTTCAGAATTTTCCACAGTTTATTGTGATCCACACAGTCAAAGGCTTTGGCATAATCAATAAAGCAAGCATTTCATACTATACAT
Source organism: Oreotragus oreotragus (assembly GCA_006410675.1). Taxonomy (NCBI): domain Eukaryota; kingdom Metazoa; phylum Chordata; class Mammalia; order Artiodactyla; family Bovidae; genus Oreotragus; species Oreotragus oreotragus. The sequence goes on along the minus strand of SJYX01022521.1, from coordinate 316,893 downwards.
TTACCTCTAATACCACTTAAACTGTATCATAGATTTTGGTGTGTTGTATTTTAATTTTTGTTTATTTTGAAATATTTTAAAATTTCCCTTAAATTTTCTTTCTTGTTATTGTTTAGTTGCTAAGTCCTGTCTGACTCTTTGGGACCCATGGACAGTAACCCGCCAGGCTTCTCTGTCCATGGAATTTCCCAGGCAAGAATGCTGAAATGAATTGCCATTTCCTTCTCCAGTTGTCTTCCCAACCCAGGGATTGAATTTACATCTCCTGCATTGGCAGGTGAATCCTTTACTGCTGAAACACCAGGGAAGCCTGACCCATGGTTCATTTAGAAATTTTCTTTTCAAATTTCCAGATGCTTTCAGATTTTCTAGTTATCTCACTATTGATTTCTAGTTTAATGCTGTTCTGGTCTGATTACATTCTTTGTATGTTTTCATATTTATTGAAGTTCATTTATTTTATGGTTCAGAATATGATCTGTTATATTGTTACAAATGCACATGAAAGGACTATGCGTTCTGCCATTAAATGAGTTGTAAAAGAGCAAATAAAATGTGTCAAACCATCTTCCAATTTATTCATCCAAGCCCATAACCATAAATTTATTTTCCACATATGTAACTCCACTTCAGTTTTGTAGATAAATTCATTTGTAGGCTTTTTTTTTTTTTAAACACATATAAGGAAATCCAACCAGTCCATCCTAAAGGAGATCAGTCCTGGGTGTTCATTGGTAGGACTAATTTTGAAGCTGAAACTCCAATACTTTGGCCACCTGATACGAAGAGCTGTCTCGTTTGAAAAGACGCTGATGCTGGGGAAGATGGAGGGCAGGAGGAGAAGGGGACAACAGAGAATGAGATGGTTGGATGGCGTCATTGACTCAATGGACATGGGTTTGGGTGGACTCTGGGAGTTGGTAATGGACAGGAAGTTGGTAATGGCGTGCTGCGGTTCATGGGGTTACAAAGAGTTGGACTCAACTGAGTGACTGAACTGAACTGAACTGAAGCAATACCATATATTTATCTTTCTCTCTCTGACTTACTTCCCTCAGTGTGGCAGTCTCTGGGTCTGTCTATGTTGCTGCGCCTGGCATTGTTTTGTTCTATTTTGTAGCTGAGTAGTAGTCCATTGTATATATGTACCACATCTTCTTTATCCATTCCTGTTGGTGGACATTTAGGTTGCTTCTGTGTGCTGAATACTGTACACAGTGCTGCAATGAACACTGGAGTGAATGTGTCCTTTCAGGCCATATTTTTCCCTATGTATGCCCAGGAGTTGAATTGCTGGATCATATGGTAGCTCTATTTTCATTTTTAAAGGAATCTCCATTCTGTTGTCCATAGTGGCTGTACCAGTTTACATTCCCACCAACAGTCTAGGAGGGTGCCCTTTTCTCCACATGCTCTCCAGCATTTTTTATTTTGTGCATTTTTTGATGATGGCCATTCTGACCAGTGTGAAGTGATATCTCATTTAAGTTTTGGTTTGCATTTCCCCATTAATTAGTGATGCTGAGCATCATTTCATGTGCTTTTTAACAATCCATATGTCTTTGGAGAGATGTCTGTTTAGATCTGCCACCCATTTTCTGATTGGGTTGTTTGTTCTTTGGCTATGGAACTGCATGAGCTGTTTGTATATTTTGGAGATAAATACTGTGTTGGTTGCTTCATTTGTAAAAATTTTCTTTTTTTGAGGGTTTTTTTTTTTCATTTTGTTTGTGCTTTTGTTTTCTGTGCAAAACATTTAAGTTTAATTAGGTCCCTTTTGTTTATTTTTGTGTTTACTTTCATTATTCTAGGAGGTGGATCAGAAAAGATCTTGCTGGGACTTCTCTGGCAGTCCAGTGGTTAAGACTGTACAAGCCATTTACTTGCCCTTGTGGCTCAGCTGGTAAAGAATCTGCCTGCACTGTGGGAGACCTGGGTTTGATCCCTGGGTTGGGAAGATCCCCTGGAGAAGGGAAAGGCTGCCCTCCAGTATTCTGGCCTGGAGAATCCCATGGACTGTGTAGGGGTCGCAAAGAGTTGAACAGGACTGAGCGACTTTCACTTCACTTCTTCACTTCATGTTTAATAATACATGTAAATTTCTTTTTAATGATATCTTTAGAGCTGGCACAAATCATCTTGCTTTTTAAAGGTGCACTTTTGGGAGCCTTTCACGTCATTAAAAACTTTGGTGGCTTCATCATTCACTGTTACTCTAGAAGCCATAGTGCCTGTGGCTGACGCTGTGGTGGAGGCTCCCAGAAATCATCTTAATTTTCTTTAACTTTTATGATTCTATTAACTTTTCATGATTCATAATCTCTCATTACATTATGTCTCCTCCTTAGCCAATATCGGCCCAAAAGTTGGTTTGGGTTTTTCCGTAAGATGTTGTGCAAAACCTGAATGAAGTTTTTGCCCAACCTTATATCATGGCCTAGATCAGGAGCTGACAAACTGCAGCCTGCTGGCTAAATTCAGCCCAGCGGCTGTTCTGTGTGGCCTGAGAGCTGTGTATGGTCTTTGAGTTTTTAAATCACTGGAGAAAATCAGAAGAATAATGTTTCATGATGTGTACAGCTCACATAAAACTCAAGTGTTTAGTGTCAGTCAATAAATTTTTATTGAAACACAGCCATGCTTATCCACTTATGAATTGTCTATGGCTGTTTCTGCACTGTAATAGTTCAGTAGTTGAGACAGAGATGTGTCTCACACAAAGGAAAAAAAAATATTTGACACTTGTCTCTTGACACATAAGTTTGCTGAACCCTGGATAAGGAACTGTTTGTGTTTTATAGAGCTAAATTTCTCCTTAGCAGATTTGTGAATAGAATTATAAATTCAGTCTTAGAATTTCCATGTGGATTACTGCATAGACTTAAGATCTTGGTTTAAGACTTGAGAAACAGTAGGATGACCCTTCAGTAAAACCTGAAACATAACTTTCCAGGCCAATTGTTGGTTTTGGTCTGATCAGGGCAGTCAGTGTTGATGATCTTCATAAACTAGGATAAGGACACAAAGAAAGTAAATATAGAACCAGAGAGAGTACATTTGGATATAACTGGTTAATAGCTCACAGATACTGAATGAATTTATATCCTCCAACTGTCTGAGTTTGGGAAATTTTTTGAAAAATAAATGATATGGGGAGGGAGGTGGGAGGAGGATTTAGGATTGGGAACTCATGTACACCCATGGCAGATTCATGTCAATGTATGGCAAAACCAATACAGTATTGTAAAGTAAAAAAAATAAAAATAAAAAAAAAATGAAATAGATATATTGGTTGGACTAATATGAGGTATAATCAATCCTTGTTATATTAAGTCTGCCATTATAGTTGGGTTAGATCTTCCTTAAATTCAGCACTAGGAAGATTTTAGGCAAAAGTTATCAACACAGATAATGTGAACTTACAGGTTTGATTCTAATTATTCCTGCTCTTTTCCCCTCAGGAATTCTACTGCCATGACCATTTATTTACTTTTTGAATCAATATACTAGTGTCCATACTGATAGTCAAATAATATTCAATAGAATTTTCTGCAACTCCTGATACTAATTTTTCTGTGGTGCTTTTATTCTGGCTATTCTTTTGCTAGATTCCTAGCATAAAAATTTTAGGAAAGGACTGAGGATAACAAAAAGATGTTATCACAGTGGTCTCAAAGTAAAAGTTATAGGTTGGTTCATGGAAAAGGACTTAATATTGTTAAAAATTCCCACCATTTGGGTGGTTTTAAGCACTAAGCAACCTGATTTTTTTTTTTTTTTTTTTTTTTTTTTTTTTTTTTCTTGATATAAATGGANTAAAGAAACTAAAGACCTATATATAGAAAACTATAAAACACTGATGAAAGAAATCAAAGAGGACACTAATAGATGGAGCAACCTGATTTTTTACCACAGTGGGATGAATAGTAAAGGTAGTGGCACTTGTTTCAATAAAAGGTGATATTGCTATTTATATTTTTGGCTAGTTCTCAGGATTACCTGTTGAGTGGTAATGCTTCCTTCTAAATGGAGTCATTGAGAAGATTTTGTATAATTGTCCTTTTTTTTTAAAAAAATGAAGTATAATTGACTTAGAATATTATATTAGCTTCAGATGGACAACATAGTGATTTGATATTTTTATGCTTTACAAAATGATCACAGTAAGTCTGTTTACCCTCTCTCCATAAAAATTATTACAGTAGTATTGACTATATTCCCAATGCTTTATAACCTCCTTATTATTGTTTATTTTGTAACTGGAAATTTGTACCTCTGAATCTCACCTATTTTATTCATCATCCTCCCTCCCCTCTGGCAACTACTAGTTTATTCTCTATGTCTGTGATGCTGTTTGATTTTGTTATGTTTGCATGTTTTGGTTTTTAGATTCCATATAAAAATGAAACTTCAAGCGTGTAGAATAGCTTGAGAAGGACAGATGTTAACTCTTTTTCTAAAAATTAGGTATAATCCACCTGTTAAACTGGCTGGCTAGAGCTGGAGTATCGTTGTTGGGAATTTTAGGTTATCAGTTTCATTATTAGTAATTGTTTTGTTCATGCTTTCTATTTCTTCCACATTCAGTCTTGAGAGATTGTACCTTGCTAAGAATTTATCTATTTCTTATAGGTTGTCCATTTTATTGGCATATTTTCATTTGCAGTTATTTCTTACAATCCTTTGTATTTCTGTGGTGTCAGTTGTAGCTCCTCTTTCATTTCTTATTTTATTTATTTGGGCCCTTCATCACTTTTCTTGACTATTCTGGCTAAAGTTTTATGTATTTTGTTTATCTTTTCAAAGAACCAGCCTTTAGGCTCATTGATCTATTCTTTAGTTGTTTTAGTCTCCATTTTGTATATTTCTGCTTTGATCTTCATTATATCTTTTGTTGATGAACACTGGATTTTGTTTTTTCACTTTGTACTTTCCTTTGGGTGCATATTTTCAGATTTTCCTCTTTTTTACCTGAGGTAGACTTGTATCACTATAGACATCCCTCTTAGAATTGTCTTTTCTGCATCCAATAGATTTTTGGATCTCAGGATTTCCATTTGTCTCCAGCTATTTAAAAAATTTTGTCTTTCTAATCTGTTGGTCACTCATTGACTGTTCAATAGCATATTGTTTAGCATCCATGTGTTTGTGTTTTAAAATTAATTTTTATCAGAGTATAGTTGCTTTACCCTATTGTGTTTCTACTGTATAGCAAAGTGAATCAGTTATACATATACATATATCCCCTCTTGTTTGGATTTCCTTCCCATTTGTCACCATAGAGCACTGAATGAGGTTCCCTTAGCTATACAGTAGGTTCTCCTTAGTTATATATTTTATACATAGTACCAATAGTGTGTATATGTCAATCCTAACTTCACAGTTCATCCCACACATCGCCCTTTCCCCCTTGGTGTTGAAACATTTGTTCTCCACATCTATATCTCTATTTCTGTTTTGCAAATAAAATAATTATACCATTTTTATATTCCACATATATGCTAATGTTCATATATGATATATGTTTTTCTCTTTCTGACTGACTTTACTCTCTGTGACCATCTAGATACATCCACATCTCTACAAATGACCCAATTTTGTTCCTTTTTACAGCTGAGTAATATTCCATTGTATATATGTATCCTATCTTCTTTATCCATTCTTCTGCTGAGCGACAGTAGAGGACCCTTGGACTGGAGAGTCTTATGTGGGGCCTAGACCCCATAATTCTGGGGAGAATATTCTGCAGTTGTGATTATCCTTCCTTTTGTGGATTGCCTCCCTGACATATGGGTCTTAACTGTATAACGTCTCTAGATTCCTTTTTTATATCTGTAATTGTGGAGATGTTCTCTACTAGTTTTTTTTTGAAATTGATTTAGTTTGGCTGTGCTGGATCTTCATTGTTGTGTCCTGGCTTTGTCTAGCTGCAGTGAATGGGAGCTGCTTTACCTGGTGGCATACACGCTTCCCCGTGCCGTGGCTTCTCTTGTTGCTGAGCACAGGCTCTAGGTGCACGAGCTTCTGTAGCTGCAGTGCTCAGGCTCCAGTAGTTGCGGCACAGGGTCTCCTCAGTTGTGGCTGTGGGCCCTAGAGCATGGGCTCCAGTAGTTGTGACACACAGTCTTAGTTGCTCCAAGGCATGCGGAACCTTCTGGACTAGGGATTGAACCCGTGTCTCCTGTGTTGGCAGGTGGATTTCTATCCACTGTACCACCACAAGTCTTTAGGTTGTTCTCATAGATACTTGTTCTGCCAGTGGTTGTAGTTCTGGTGTGTCCATGGGGAAAGGAGAGTGGAGGGTTTTTCTACTCTGCCACACTGGCCACGACTGTAATTGTCCTGTTTCTTAACAAATTAATTTTGGATCATCTAGCAGCCCTTCTACCTGAAATTTCTCTAAGCACAGACATAGAGAACTGAAAACCATTTAATACTGTTTTTTTACTTGAGAAACAAGGTGTTTTGTGGAGAATTTGTCTTTATTTCTAGCTTGTTACTTAGTAGAGCCTTTTTCAAATGTTCAGTTATAGGCTAGAGATAGTCTAAATTGGCTTTCTCCCATTCCAGTATATTTTTCTGAGTATTTTAAGGTGAGCCCTGATTTATGTAGGCTAAGCTATTAGATTACCCATATTACTACTCAAAACTACTGGAATCTAGTTTTAAACCCTCTTGTTAATCTTGATAATTTTTGCTATTTCAATTTTTTTTTTTTTTTTGATTCAAGTTGTCCTTAAGGGAAAGGCTTCATGAATATCCTTGTATAATGGATTTCCTATTCCCTTTGCCATTTGGGGGCATTTTAGAAATTAAGCACAAATGAGTTATTTAAATCTGTTTTTGATGGTTCCCATCCAGTTTTTTCCACTGTTTTCCCACATGAAGGTCTGGAAGTTAAGTGAATCATTTAGTCTAGAACTCTTAGAGTCTAAGGAAATCTTGAGTTATGAAGCAAATTCCTATGTTTATGAGGATTAAGATTTATTGATTCAGCTCAGATCTCGATCGTGGTTTAATTCAATACTGATGATCTTCCTTGTTGGTATTATGAAATATGATTCTTTCTTTCTTGAGAAAAAAGTGAGAAAGGGCAGCTTTCTTAGGGTGTTATGGGAACGAGAAGAAATACGGAGGGTAGAATAAAATGAAGATTAAGTTGTATTGAGATAAAGGAAGAATACTTTAGTCTTGAGAAAATGTGAGGTAGCTACTCCTTCCTTCTGAAGGACAGCCTTCTATCACCAACTTTACCAACAAGTGATCTAAAATTGGCAAATAATGGTCAAAGTAGCCATCTACTAAGTTTAATATAGACTCTGTATATATATATGGACGGAGGTGTAAGATAAAATGCTGTGTCTTAAAAAAGCTGACAGTTCCTGCTGTGAGAAAGTTACACTGAGTAGAAGTAGAAAAGTGAGGGGACTGTTGTGAATTGTGCAGTGTTCTGTGTACCAGACATTCTCCTAGACCCAGAAAATATTTTACTGTATTTAATCATCAAAATAATCATGAGAAATACATAGATTATTCCTCCACTTTCCCAATTTATAGTTTGAACAATAAAGACTTTGAGAATATAAATGGTTTTACCAAGGTTACAAAGCAAGAAGCATATGAAGCCAAGATTTGAATTTGGTTTAAGACATATATAAATAAATAAGTATAGAGAACAGAATATAAGAGACATAAAATTAGTCATTGGAGTTTAATGCCATTAGAGTCTCTTTAGTTCAGAAATATTTCAGGACATCTTCATGAGGAGGTAGCATTTGAACTAAGCTGTGCAAGTAGAGGAAAGGTTTTTAACAGGTGAATGTGGCAAGGGAGGCAGATGTATGATAGAGGTGGGTTTGAATCCAATTCAATCTGAAGCTAAAGCGTATTTCTTTTCTTTTTTTTTTTTTTTCATTGCCCATAACTGGAACAGTGAGAGGGAATGTGGGAAACCATTGAAACTAAAAATGAATTGCATTACCTTGAGTTTTAAAAAAGTTTGAAAAGGGAGCTGTAGAAAAGAATAGGAAGAACCTTTAGTGCAAATACAACAGGTTCTATGATATAGATTAAATCATTGCAAATACCATCACTTCCAATGTAAATTACATTTAATTTCTTTTCTTGGCAACTCTTATCTCAGGACCAGTATTTCAGAAGTCCTGGTGTGTTGAATGGTAATGGATCAACACGGAGGTAGGGCTGGGTGTGGGGCTAAATGCAGGAGAATTGGAAAATGCTTTTGATAGGAGCCAATGTTTTCTCTGATGTACTTATTTTTAGATCAAACCATTTTTTCGTATGAAACCCTTATCAGAGGCTGATAAGGAAAGAGCAAGGAATCAGAAGATTGCTAAACTAACTGATTTATTGGCAATTGCACAGAAGGAAAAAAAATTGGTGATATTTGATCTTGGTTCTCCTCCTCCAAGACATCCTTCCAGATCATCGTATATCCACCTTGTAGTAAGAGTGATCCTTGACTCTAAGATTGAGCAACATCTGGTATGTCTATCTCAGTATTTATGATAGAGGTTGGGAGGTGGATTGCTTGTCTTAAGAGCATAGCACTTGAGCTGACCTACCTTGTAGATCTTTCCTGGGATCCTTAAATAATTCTGCTCTGTATAGAAATGGGAGTTGGTTGCTTACACAGCTACATGTGACAATCTAAGAATGACCCAGTTAAATTTACATCATTGGGGAAAACATTGAAGCTGTTTGCTGTTCCAAACCAAATGAAATGTCACCAGTGTTTTAAAAGGGAATGTGTATGATTGCTACACAATGTGACCTTCACCATCACCAACATACATCTATTAGAAAGGGCCTGGCATGGAACACTAAGGCTTTGAGGATTTGGTTTTCATTAGTAATATAAAAAGGACATCTGGTTCTTATTTGAGCAGAGATTTGTTCATCATGTTTCTCAGAACTTGCTGCATTTTGGCAGCTAACCATTCCAAATGTCTTAAAATTTCAAAATATGGAAAAATGCTATGAGTGAAACAAGTATGTATCTCTGCAAATAGAACTATTTCTACAGATGAGTCATAATAGCATCCCCTGTTAGCAGGATACGACTCCGCTCAAAGATGATTTTTAGCATCATCAGCCAGAGGAGATGTTTATAAGTCTGACTGTTCATCCACACCTACCAACTCCTCATCCACTTTGGCTAGTATGATATCACCATGGACCCTTGGTCCCATGATGTTAACTGGGAAAACTCAGCTCCAGAACAATCTTGGTGAAAGCCTCATTATAGGAGTTCATTAAATGCTGTATGGCAGAAACCAGCACAGCAATCTAAAGCAATTATCTTCCAGTTTAAAGTAAATTGTAAAAAAGTTCATTAGACAATATTAAGGCAGGTTGACTCTTTCACCAATGGCTGGAATCTCTCTGCTCCCTGTAAAATGTACCCATGCTGGAATGGGTCTCCTCCCATTCTACATGGGGCTGTTTGTGTCTAGACTGCTGATTATCCACTGAAAGAGGTCCTATTTCTCCTTATAGATTGCTTGGTTACCAGGTTCTGAGAGAAGGTATATCAAGAGCAAAGCTCCTGGTTTTCAGCACGTGGGCACATTTTATACCCTTCAGGAACTTGCGGATGAAAATATCACTAGAATAAATGTTGACTATAAGAGATTGTACTACAATGGATTGAGGTAACTGATCATACCTCTTTTGGCATGTATTGCCTTCAGTTCAGTTCAGTCGCTCAGTAGTGTCCGACTCTTTGCAATGCCATGAATCGCAGCACGCCAGGCCTCCCTGTCCATCACCAATTCCCGGAGTTCACTCAGACTCACGTCCATCGAGTCAGTGATGCCATCCAGCCATCTCATCCTCTGTCATCCCCTTCTCCTCCTGCCCCCAATCCCTCCCAACATCAAAGTCATTTCCAATGAGTCAACTCTTCACATGAGGTGGCCAAAGTACTGGAGTTTCAGCTTTAGCATCATTCCTTCCAAAGAAATCCCAGGGTTGATCTCCTTCAGAATGGACTGTATTGCCTTACTTGCACAAAATCTTCATCCCAGCCAAGGTACTTAGGTTCCTCCTCAGGATATCTGTGTGTGGTTATCTGTTTGGAATCCCCTATTTTCCTCCTCCTGCCCCTCCCATCTTCTGCCAACAAACATTTATCAATGATAGGCTCTCTTCCTGGGACTGTCTTCAGCCCCTTATCCTTGTGCTCCATCTCTTATCATTGTTGCTCTTTTTCTTTTTATATAATGTTATCAGTGGAAGTCAGAGCTCAAAAAGTTGATGATTTTCTCTGCCATTACCAGATAGATTACAGTACCTTATAAATGGCTTTTTGATGCAGATATCTAGATCTCTTATAGGAATAACCCAGGGCATAATTAAATCATTATTTCAAAAAACATAAAATTGGCAGACAAATGGATAAGAAAGCTGTGGTACATATACACAGTGAAATATTACTCAACTATTAAAATGTGCATTTGAATCAGTTCTAATAAGGTGGATGAAACTGGAGCCTATTATACAGAGTGAAGTAAGTCAGAAAGAAAAACACCAATACAGTATATTAATGTATACATATGTAATTTAGAAAGATGGTAATGATGACCCTATATGTGAGAAAGCAAGAGAGACACAGATGTAAAGAACAGACTTTTGGACTCTGTAGGAAAAGGCAAGGGTGGGATTATTTGAGATAATAGCATTGAAACATGTATATTATCATATGTGAAACAGATCGCCAGTCCAGGTTCAATGCATGAGACAGGGTTGGTGCACTGGGATGACCCTGAGGGATGGGATGGGGAGGGAAGTAGGAGGAGGGTTCAGAATAAGGAACACATGTTCACCCTTGGTGGATTCATGTCAATGTATGGCAAAAACCACTACAATATTATAATTAGCCTCCAATTAAAAGAAATAAATTTAAAAAATAAAAGGGAAAAAAACAACTTAAAACAGCCTAGTATGAGAATAAACTAAAATCATTTATATACCACATTTATAAATATATAATTAGGGACAGATTTTCTGAATTAAAAGCACCTGGGAATGAAATGGTAACTTTTTCAAATTCAACTGTTATTAGTCACGGCTCATGTGAATCCCTATACCCTTTCTACTCGATTTTAAAATAATTTTTCAGATAATTCTAAATGCTTCCAAGACACAGTTTCCTTGGAGATACAGATGTAGGTGTACATAGGCATCAGTTAAGAGATGTAGATATCACCATAGCTGTAGTTATAGATGCATATCCAAAATCTCTTGGGGTTAGTAGGAGTTCCCATAGATACCTTTTTGTATTTAAAGCCATGAACTCGGCTGCTGGATGCACTTGTGTTACTTTTCCTGGCTCTTTGACCATAGGGGATTCAAAAATATGTCATTTTTTTCTTTCAACATTAGAAAATTATATATGTGTATGTATTTCTGTCTCCTTTTACTTATTTTCATAGAGGAAATGTTTCTAGTTAAATTTTTCTCATAATTATTATTTAGATTACTAGTAGTTGAAATTAATTAGAATAGCTTCCATTTATTGAGCTTTTATTATGTGTGAAGTGGTTGGTAGACCACAGACTCATTTTCAAATCCTGGCCTACCCATCAGACAAGTGATGACCACACTGATGACTTAGACAAGTTTCTGCAAAGTGTTATCCCCATAACAAAATTTTTATAATCAAATAGGGTATTTTCTAGAGTTTCTCTCTGAAGGCTCTCACCCCTTATTCCTGTCTTGACTAATTAGTTCATTCCTGTGAATGGTTCTGAGAAGCAGCGTGTCCTTGGAGAAGTTTCTCTTTTTGTTTAGTTGTGGTAGAAGGTGGGTTGGACCAATAGGAGACACTACTAACTTTGGAAATAAGGAGTTCATGATCTGAGCCACAGTCAGCTCCTGGTCTTGTTTTTGTTGACTGTATAACGTGCTTCTGCTTCTTGGTGTTACTACAACGTTAATCCTATCCCTGATCAGTAATGAAAGATACCAAAAACATGTTTGATTTCAAAGGCCGTTCAAGAAAAAATGAGCCCTTTATAGTTGAAATTGAACATGGGAGCATATCACTCTTTTCATTAAAAACATACTTATTTTATTATTATACATAATTCTATGTTTGACCCACCTAGACTTCAACATTTATTATATTATTAACAAAGAAAGATTTTCCATATATAAAAGAAGTTGAGCCTGCTTAAATTCTGATCCATGAATAATATACTTAAATATTCTGATTTTTTAAAATCTTATGCTGAAAGATGCTTTGAGTGTGACCTTCCATATGTTCTGTCACTTGTACTAAAAGTACCTGTAGACAGATAGGGACGAGAGACATACAAAGAATTCCATGTTTATCTGAGTCAATGGACAAATCAGTTACAAAGTTTCCTACCTAATCCACATGCCTTGATTCTGTGCACTAAACTTTTCTGAAACAAATCCTCACTGTATATGGGTAAAGTGAGTGAGATAAATAGGAAGATACAATTAAAAATGAAACTTTATAAGTATGGTCCCTCTGCTATGAATGTGGAAGCATGAAAAAAGCTATGTTTCACCCAGGGGGCCCTGAGATTTTAGAGCCAGTTTGTGGAATTCCTGGTATTTGTGGAGAATATGGAGACAGTTGGAGGTCAGCATTGGATGGTGTGATACAGAGGCTGCTGCTGCTGCTAAGCCACTTCAGTCATGTTCAACTCTGTGCGATGCCAGAGACCAGGCTCCCCTGTCCCTGGGATTCTCCAGGCAAGAACACTGGAGTGGGTTGCCATTTCCTCCAATGCATGAAAGTGAAAAGTGAAGTCGCTAGTTGTGTTCGACTCCTAGTGACCCCATGGACTGCAGTCTACTAGGCTCCTCTGCCCATGGGATTTTCAGGCAACAGTACTGGAGTGGGTTGCCATTGCCTTCTACGATACAGAGGCTATGCTGACTTAAAGTGGAGGTGCTGAATGTGAACCAGTTAGCTTAGAAGTCCAGGAAAATAGTAAAGATAGGGAAGTGGATAAAGGTAGGTTAGAAGTAAAGCAAAAAGTAAGAAAAACAAGTTTCATAGTAAGTGAATAATGGATGAGAAGGCTCATGACCTAGAGCTTCTAAGTTTGCAGAAGAGTTTACATGCTCCTAACGTATGTCTTTCAGAGAAGGCAATGGCACCCGACTCCAGTACTCTTGCCTGGAAAATCCCATGGATGGAGGAGCCTGGTGGGCTGCAGTCCATGGGGTCGCTAAGAGTCGGACACGACTGAGCGACTTCACTTTTACTTTTCACTTTCATGCATTGGAGAAGGAAATGGCAACCCACTCCAGTGTTCTTGCCTGGAGAATCCCAGGGATGGGGGAGCCTGGTGGGCTACTGTCTATGGGGTCACACAGAGCCAAACACGACTGAAGAGACTTAGCAGCAGCAAGAGCAGCAGCATGTCTTTACTAGCGTGTGAGATGAGTGCAATTGTGTGGTAGTTTGAGCATTCTTTAGCATTGACTTTCTTTGGGATTGGAATGAAAACTAACCTTTTCCAGTCCTGTGGGCACTGCTGAGTTTTCCAAATTTGCTGGCATATTGA
>SJYX01022521.1:289459-299836 GCA_006410675.1 Oreotragus oreotragus | reverse complement strand
TTCCAAATAGGAAAAGGAGTACGACAAGGCTGTATATTGTCACCCTGCTTATTTAACTTATATGCAGAGTACATCATGAGAAATGCCGGACTGGAAGAAGCACAAGCTGGAATCAAGATTGCTGGGAGAAATATAAATAACCTCAGATATGCATATGACACCACCCTTATGGCAGAAAGTGAAGAGGAGCTAAAAAGCCTCTTGATGAAAGTGAAAGAGGAGAGTGAAAAAGTTGGCTTAAAGCTCAACATTCAGAAAATGAAGACATGGCATCTGGTCCCATCACTTCATGGGAAATAGATGGGGAAAAAGTGGAAACAGTGTCAGACTATATTTTTGGGCTCCAGAATCAGAGCAGATGGTTACTGCAGCCATGAAATTAAAAGACACTTACTCTTTGGAAGGAAAGTTATGACCAACCTAGATAGCGTGTTGAAAAGCAGAGACATTACTTTGCCAACAAAGGTCCATCTAGTCAAGGCTATGGTTTTTCCAGTGGTCATGTATGGATGTGAAAGTTGGACTGTGAAGAAAGCTGAGTGCTGAAGAACTGATGCTTTTGAAAGGTGTTGGAGAAGATTCTTGAGAGTCCCTTGGACTGCAAAGAGATCCAACCAGTCCATTCTAAAAGAGATCAGCCCTGGGTGTTCTTTGGAAGGACTGATGCTAAAGCTGAAACTCCAATACTTTGGCCACCTCATGTGAAGAGTTGACTCATTGGAAAAGACCCTGATGCGGGGAGGGATTGGGGGCAGGAGTAGAAGGGGACGACAGAAGATGATATGGCTGGATGGCATCATCGACTCGATGGACATGAGTTTGAGTGAACTCCAGGAGTTTTTGATGGACAGGGAGGCCTAGCGTGCTGTGATAAAGAAGAATAAGACACTTATGGAAGCTTCCTGATGGGAGAGACTGATTGAGGGGAAAAGTGGGTCTTGTTCTGATGGGAGGGGCCATGCTCAATAGTTCTTTAATCCAATTTTCTCTTGATAGATGGAATTGTGTTCCTTCCCTGTTACTTATTTGGGGCCAAAGTATGGGGGAGGTAATGAAGATAACGGAGGCCTCCTTCAAAAGGTCCCATGCATGTACTGCTACACTCCATGCTCCCAACCTTGCAGCAGGCCACCGCCGACCCACACCTCCCCTGGAGACTCCTGGACATTTACGAGCAAGTCTGGGTCAGTCTCTTGTGGGGTCACTGCTCCTTTATCCTGGGTCCTGGTGCACAAGGTTCTGTTTGTGCCCTCCAAGAGTCTATTTCCCAGGTCTGTGTAAGTTCTGGCAGCTCTATGGTGGGGTCAATGGCAACTTCCTCCAAGAGGGCTTATGCTATACCCAAGTCTGCAGCACCCAGCCATACCCAAGTATGCTGCACTCAGAGCCCCTGCCTCCACAGCAGTCCACTGCCGACCAATAGGAGACGCTCAAAGATAGTTCTGCCTCAGTCTCTGTGGAGCCTCTGGGTCCTGGTGCACACAAGCCTTGTTTGAGCCCTCTGAGAGTCTCTAGTGGGTATGGGGTTTGATTCTAAATGTAAATTTGCCCCTTCTACCATCTTGCTGGGGCTTCTCCTTTGCCCTTGGATATGAGGTATCTCTACAAAGGTGCTCCNGATAGTTCTGCCTCAGTCTCTGTGGAGCCTCTGGGTCCTGGTGCACACAAGCCTTGTTTGAGCCCTCTGAGAGTCTCTAGTGGGTATGGGGTTTGATTCTAAATGTAAATTTGCCCCTTCTACCATCTTGCTGGGGCTTCTCCTTTGCCCTTGGATATGAGGTATCTCTACAAAGGTGCTCCAGCATGGTGCAGCTGCCGCACTAAGGCCTACCATCTTGCTAGGGCTTCTCTAACCTTGGACATTATCTCCTCATGGCTGCTCCAGCACTTCACAGCCGCCACAAAGGGGAAGTAATTACAGTTAATCATTGAGATGGGGGTCAGAGTTTTCACCTTCTCCACTGTCTACAAGCTTAAGAACTTCTTTGTGATCTTTCAATGCTCTCTTGCTCATAGTTTGTGACATTACTGAAGGGGAAGCTAGGGAAGATATCTCAGTCACCTGTTAATTACTTATTCTTCCTTTTCACTTCTTTGATCTATGGAAAGAACTGAAATGTTAGGCAATGTATCCTGTGATCAAAAGGATTTTAAAGGTGTGATCAGGCCAAAGATGTGCAGAGCATGGCGGCGCCTGCTTTAAAGTTAAAAGACAAGACAAAGGGGATCCCCTGCAGAGAGCTCTTTCCTACCAAATACTGCTTACAATTTCTCCATGACTTTGCTCACATACTGTTTCTTCTGATCAGAAGGTCCTCTTTTCCCAAAAGAAAGACTTATTCATGATTTATTTCTTGCAAGGAACTTTCACTCTCTCATCTCTACACAAAATGAGGTAAGTTCTCTTCTTCACTTAAAAGCATTTATGAGCACATATATCTTGGCATTCTATTACAGTTGTGTCTCTACTTTTCTATTTCCTTGACTTGAATTCTTTGAGAGAAAAAACAGGCTTTCACATGAAAACCTAGCACCAAACTGGTAACATTGAAGTTACTCAGTAAGTGTTTGCAGAATGAATGAATCAGTGCTTTGAAAAACATAAAATGTAAGAGTAAGCAAAATCAGATTATGAATTTAAAAAGCCATTTAAAGTGCTCAAGGAATTTGACCAGATAACGCTTCCTTCTTGAGAAGGCTCTTGTAGTTTTGGAAATTTTTGCATGAAGAAATATTTGGTTAAAATTCCAGTTAAAGTAAATACATCTTTGTTTCTGGGGAATAGAAAGGGCTCTACTGGGAGAGGTGTGTGTGTCTATCACCATCAATTAATTTTTACTCAGGTACTCTGAGCATTGGGCTTTATAAATTCTTACTTATTGCATACTCTTTTATTGTCAGGGAGTTTTTAGCTTAACCCCAAATGAAATCTTTTTAAAGCAGAGAATCTACTTCATAATACATCTAAGGACGTCTGATTCCAGATGTTTTTATGAACTGGCATACTCTTGGGAAATTAAATATAATACGTAGGCAATAGCCTGATTAATTAAACTTAGAAAAAAATAGTTTCTTTCTCTTCTTCTCTTTACTTCTGGTGAAAATAACTCAGCAGCTTTTAGCTGGAATTTCCCACACAATTATTTCTCCTCCATTTTGTTTGATTGAGGAAGCCTGACCCCTGGTGCTTATGGTCCTGTTTCCTTCATGATCCATGATCTGTTGGTTGAGAATAAGAAGTCACTCAAATTTACCCTAGCCAGAAAGGAGACATTGTTTATAAGAAAGAGAGTAAGGGTAATAAATGTAGTCAGACTCTTAAAAGACTTGGCTTGATACCTGGAAAACAGGAAACAAAGCTATTTCTCTTCATCTTTTAAGACCGTACCATCATGCCTTTCTGCCTCTATATGGGCATCTCATTAATTTTTTTATCAGCCAAATGCTTTCTTCCTGCTTTTCCATATGAGTAATAAAATGTTGCATCACAACTTGTCAGTTTATGTACCTTGTCAGTTTGACTAAGAAAAGACACTACATGTCATCTTTCAATCCCTGTTTCAAATGCTTGGGAGAAAGAAACCAATTAGCCCAAATGGGTCAGTTGTCTACCTCAATCTGTGTAATACTAGGATGGCCTTGGTCATGAAAGATTCTACATTTGGCAGGGTTTATCCCAGTCAAGTTTGGAAACATATTTTGGATATTTCTTTGGCTACATTCAAGTGGAGCAGCTGCTTACCACCAAGAACAGTATTTCCAACCAAAATAAATTGGCAGTTGTCCTCTGTAATTACCCTGTACCAATATATATTCACCACAGTGAATCAAGTGCAGGGAATGAGAATCACAGGCTATATTAGCACTAAAAATTAGAGACAAGACAAGACAGATGTTATTTCTTCTCCAAATATTTGATATAATTTGCATATGAAGGCATCAGGTCCTGGACTTTTGTTTGTTGGAAGTTTTTAAATTACCGTTTCAATTTCAGTGCTTGCAGTTGGTCTGTTTATATTTTCTATTTCTTCCTGGTTCAGTCTTGGAAGATAGTACCTTTCTAAGACTTTTTTCATTTCTTCTAGGTTGTCGTTTTATTGTCATAGAGTTGCTAATAGTAGTCTCTTATGATTCTTTGTGTTTCTGTGGTGTTTGCTGTAACTTTTCCTTTTTCATTTCTAATTTTATTGATTTGAGTCNAATGAATCAGTGCTTTGAAAAACATAAAATGTAAGAGTAAGCAAAATCAGATTATGAATTTAAAAAGCCATTTAAAGTGCTCAAGGAATTTGACCAGATAACGCTTCCTTCTTGAGAAGGCTCTTGTAGTTTTGGAAATTTTTGCATGAAGAAATATTTGGTTAAAATTCCAGTTAAAGTAAATACATCTT
This sequence comes from Oreotragus oreotragus, assembly GCA_006410675.1. Lineage (NCBI taxonomy): Eukaryota > Metazoa > Chordata > Mammalia > Artiodactyla > Bovidae > Oreotragus > Oreotragus oreotragus. The sequence goes on along the minus strand of SJYX01022521.1, from coordinate 295,445 downwards.
TGTTTCTGGGGAATAGAAAGGGCTCTACTGGGAGAGGTGTGTGTCTATCACCATCAGTTAATTTTTACTCAGGTACTCTGAGCATTGGGCTTTATAAATTCTTACTTATTGCATACTCTTTTATTGTCAGGGAGTTTTTAGCTTAACCCCAAATGAAATCTTTTTAAAGCAGAGAATCTACTTCATAATACATCTAAGGACGTCTGATTCCAGATGTTTTTATGAACTGGCATACTCTTGGGAAATTAAATATAATACGTAGGCAATAGCCTGATTAATTAAACTTAGAAAAAAATAGTTTCTTTCTCTTCTTCTCTTTACTTCTGGTGAAAATAACTCAGCAGCTTTTAGCTGGAATTTCCCACACAATTATTTCTCCTCCATTTTGTTTGATTGAGGAAGCCTGACCCCTGGTGCTTATGGTCCTGTTTCCTTCATGATCCATGATCTGTTGGTTGAGAATAAGAAGTCACTCAAATTTACCCTAGCCAGAAAGGAGACATTGTTTATAAGAAAGAGAGTAAGGGTAATAAATGTAGTCAGACTCTTAAAAGACTTGGCTTGATACCTGGAAAACAGGAAACAAAGCTATTTCTCTTCATCTTTTAAGACCGTACCATCATGCCTTTCTGCCTCTATATGGGCATCTCATTAATTTTTTTATCAGCCAAATGCTTTCTTCCTGCTTTTCCATATGAGTAATAAAATGTTGCATCACAACTTGTCAGTTTATGTACCTTGTCAGTTTGACTAAGAAAAGACACTACATGTCATCTTTCAATCCCTGTTTCAAATGCTTGGGAGAAAGAAACCAATTAGCCCAAATGGGTCAGTTGTCTACTTCAATCTGTGTAATACTAGGATGGCCTTGGTCATGAAAGATTGTACATTTGGCAGGGTTTATCCCAGTCAAGTTTGGAAACATATTTTGGATATTTCTTTGGCTACATTCAAGTGGAGCAGCTGCTTACCACCAAGAACAGTATTTCCAACCAAAATAAATTGGCAGTTGTCCTCTGTAATTACCCTGTACCAATATATATTCACCACAGTGAATCAAGTGCAGGGAATGAGAATCACAGGCTATATTAGCACTAAAAATTAGAGACAAGACAAGACAGATGTTATTTCTTCTCCAAATATTTGATATAATTTGCATATGAAGGCATCAGGTCCTGGACTTTTGTTTGTTGGAAGTTTTTAAATTGCCGTTTCAATTTCAGTGCTTGCAGTTGGTCTGTTTATATTTTCTATTTCTTCCTGGTTCAGTCTTGGAAGATAGTACCTTTCTAAGACTTTTTTCATTTCTTCTAGGTTGTCGTTTTATTGTCATAGAGTTGCTAATAGTAGTCTCTTATGATTCTTTGTGTTTCTGTGGTGTTTGCTGTAACTTTTCCTTTTTCATTTCTAATTTTATTGATTTGAGTCCTCCCCCCGCTGCTTTTTTTAATTGCGTCTGGTTAAAGGTTTATCAATTTTGTTAATTTTTTTAAAGAACCAGTTTTTAGTTTCACTGATCTTTGTTTTTGTTTTCCTTGTCTTTACTTCATTTATTTCTGCTCTGTTCTTTTTCATTTCTTTCCTTCTGATAACTTTAAGTTTTGTTTGTTCTTGTTTCTCTAGTTATTTCAGGTATAAGGTTAGGTTGTTTGAGATTCTTCTTGTTTTCTGAGGTAAGACTAAATTGCTATAAACTTCCCTCTTAAAACCGATTTTGCTGCATCCTAAAAGTTTTGGATATGGTTAGATGACATCACGGACTCAATGTACACTATCGTTCAGTCACTAAGTCATGTCCAGCTCTTTGGGACTCCATGAACTACAGCATGCCAGGCTTCTCTGTCCTTCACTGTCTCCTAGAGTTCGCTCAAACAGTCTGTGATGCCGTCATATTTTCAGGGTTCATCCATGTTTCTATATGTGTCAATGCTTTATTGTTTTATATGGTCATTATACTTATACCACATTTATTTATTCATTCACCAGATGTACATTGAATATGCTTCTACCTTTTTTTTGTTGCTGTTATAAATGAGGCTGCTATGAACATTTATGTGCAAATTTGTATGAATACACATTCCACTTATGTTGAGTATATACCTGGGAGAGGAATTGCTGGGTCAATTGTTATGATGGTTAATTTTATGTGTCTACTTGACAAGACTATGATATCCAGTTATTCAATCAAATATTAATGCAGGTATGACGGTGGAGGTATTTGGTAGATCTCATTAGGATCTATAAACAAATGACTTAAGGTACAGGAGCTTATCCATCATAATATGTGTAGATCTCATTCAGTCAAATCCTAGAAGAAAAATTGGGGTTTCTATAAGAAGAAGAAATTCTGCTTCAAGACAGAAATATCAGCCTCTTGATGAGAGTTTACAACCTGCCAGACTGGCCTATTAATTTTGAATTTGGCCACCCCTACAATCGTGAAACTAACTTCTTGAAGTAAATAACCCATATATACAAATGGTTGTGTTTTTCTGGAGTTATTCAGTCTGACTTATTCAGATTTTCGTACTGAGAGTTTTTTGAAGCAAGAGAATCTTTTTATTTTAATTGAAGTATAGTGGATTTATTATGTTGTGCTAATTTCTGCTATACCAAAAACTGACTAGCAAAAAGTGACTATACATATATACATATGTATATATCTTTTAAAATATTCTTTTCCATTACAGTTTATCAAAATTTATTGAATTTAATTCCATGTGCTGTATGATAGAATCTTGTTATTTATCCAGCCTACATATAGTAATTTACATCTGATAATCCCAAACTCCTAATCCTTCCCCTTTCCCAAACCCTTTGGCAATCACAAGTTTATTTTCTGTCTGAGTCTGTTTTGAGGAATGGGATGTTAAGAACAGTTTTCTTCTTTGGTTCTGGGATTGTTTTGGGGTTTTTTGAGGGGGGTAATTGATTCTCTAATCTAATTATGTTTCAAGGCTCTGATGACTATTTACACTGGAAGAGAGAGCACTAATAGTCCACATGGCAGTGGAGATGTGCAAAATAACATCATTTCCTACTTGTAATCAAATGTTTATAAAAGATAAGTTTCTGAGTGACCACGTATTTTATATCTTAGAGCAGTTTTGTAAAAATTAATAAATATAATGAGATTGGGTTTTTGCTCATAACTTCTGGAGAAAATAGGAGATCTAAAGATGCTCAGGACTTCATACTTATAGTTTAAACTTTGCATAAATGACCTGAAATTTTCTGAAATTTAACCTGAAAGAAACCATCATCTCCTTCAGCCACAGGGACGATGTTTCTGAAAACTAAAGCCAAACTCTCATTGTATTATTGGCTGAATCACAACACAAATTGAACTCCTAACACCTCAAAGAGATTTCAGTTCAAATGAATGCATTGGTTGAGGAAAAAAATGGATCTTGAAAATTAGAATGGAAACATGTTGTAAGATCTCATTGAAGCTGGAGTCATCAAAACCTGAATTCTTTCTTTTTATTTGTAGCCTGGCACATCTTTCTAAGGAGTTCAGTCCTAGTTTGAAGAGTTTAAACCAGCTTTGCCTGAAGAAACCATAATAACATCCTCTGAAGTAGTTGCCTTGCAAGATACTACCCCTTTACCCATATTTTCTTCAAGACTTGTGACTGAACTCAATTCCCAGCAAGCCCAGAAGGGTAAGGACAATGTGTGGACTACACAGAGATGGGTTGTCTATCAAAAAAGCCATATGATTTTTCCAGTTTATATAAATAGAAATCAGAGAAATATGTATAGTAATTAATTTAAGGGTGACAATAATAGTGGAGGAAGAAAAAGTTGGATGAGGCTAAATTATTCATATTGGACAACTGAGCAGGGAATCTGAATTCAGCATTGAACTCAAAGGACTAGAAAAAGCTCTAACAATTTGATTGCCTAGTTGGGTGAAACTTGCACCAATAAGTGGGCTACATCAGAAAAAGTTGAAATGCCATAAGAGTCTTGGTATACCATGGAAGAAGGCATCCAAAGGTTCAGGGAAATTAAAATAGTAGATTGGATTTATTATGCAAGACCTGGTCACTAACTTTAGTAGGGTCCAAAAGATACATCTTTCACTAGCACTCTGAAAAAAAAAAAAAAAAAAGTAAAGAATGTCCCAGCTTTCTTCACCATCTTTGTGATTGTTCTTCTCTGCAGGTCAGAAATTAAAGTTAAAACCGTTACCACTGAACTCTGGTTGTTAAATGCAGTGGGGAATAGATGGCTGCCAGGATGGCAGGAACCAATGGCAACACTTAATTGCCAAAGACAGGCAGACATCATTGTCTTAATAGACAGAAAGTCAAAACAGTAATTAAAACAGTCTGACTCAGAGACCTAAGACACTGGCCAGTTGATCATGGTGTTTCTAGAAGAGAATTAAATTTGTACTCTACTAAATTCTTACTTGATCTTTATAAGCAGAAGACTCCTAGGTCAAGTGAATAGAAGTTTAACTTGAATCACCAAAACAGAGTCATGAACTCTCAATAAATTTCTGGATTGTATCCAGTTTACAAACTTAGACCCCTTGAATAAGGGAAAGTCTAGACCTGCTTACAGAAGGATCTTATTTCATTAAAATTGATACTGATAATTGATTATAGTGATTGTACTAATAATCTTCCTTGACATTTTTCAAAGGGACCTACAGCCTTTCAATAGATTATTATTCATGGGAAAAATAAATGATCAGACTTGGGATTTCTAGACTCTAGCTTTGAACTATTGCTTATTCCAGGAGACCCAAAACATACATAAGTCTGATCTACCAGTCAGGGCAAAACTATGATTTTTCCAGTAGTCATATACGAATGTGAGAGTTGGATCATAAGGAATGCTGAGCACCAAAGAATTGTTGCTTTCAAATTGTGGTGCTGGAGAAGACTCTTGAGGATCCCCTGGACAACAAGTAGATCAAACCAGTCAACCCTAAAGGAAATCAACCCTGAATATTTATTAGAATAACTGTGCTGAAGTTCTAATACTTTGGCCATCTGATCTGAAGAGGAGACTTATTGAAAAGACCCTGGTGCTGGGGAAGGTGAAAAACAAAAGGAGAAGAGAGTGGCAGAGGATGAGATCATTAAATAGCGTCACTGACAATGGACATGAATTTGAGGAAACTGGGATAGTGGAAGACAGAGGAGCCCGGCGTGCTGCAGTCCATGTGGTTGCAGAGTCGGACATGACTTAACGACTGAACAACAGCAAAATCAATCTCATGGCTTTCTTATGATGGGTCCACTGGGTCCCTGAACTCACTCTCTATTTTCAAAGTCACAGTATTTACACTTAATACAGATATACTCAGCAACTGGCAGAATTCATTTACATTTGAAAAATTATTGATAAGTATGAACTTACTATTGTCATTATTAATTGTTTTTTGACTGTTTTGTAATTCCTTTGCTCCCTTCTTCCTCTCTTACTGTTTTCTTTGTGGATTGATGAAGTTTGAAGTGTTGTGCTTAATTCCTTTGTGTATATACTATAGATTTTTGCTTTATAGTTATGAAGCTCACAGTCATAACAGTATATTTTAAACTGACAACAGCTTAGCTTCAATTACATAACCAAATTATAAAAACTTTATTCTTCCTCACCCAACATTTTTATATTTTTGTTTTGTTTTGTTTTGTTTTTGTCAGTCTTTATTTTTTTTAGTTTTTATTTATTATTATTATTTTTTAGAGCTTCCATTTTACTTTATTTTACTTTACAGTACTCTATTGGTTTTGGCATACATTGACATGAATCTGCCACGGGTGTACACGAACTCCCAAACATGAACCCCCCTCCCACCTCCCACCCTACATCATCCCTCTGGATCATCCCCATACACCAGCCCCAAGCATCCTGCATCCTGCATTCAACATAGACTGGCGATTCATTTCTTACATGATAGTATACATATTTCAATGCTATTCTCCCAAATCATCCCACCCTCTCCCTCTCCCTCTCCCTCTCCCTC
>SJYX01022521.1:269984-284380 GCA_006410675.1 Oreotragus oreotragus | reverse complement strand
CACAGTTCAAAAGCATCAATTCTTTGGTGCTCAGCCTTCTTCACAGTTCAACTCTCACATCCATACATGACCACTGGAAAAACCATAGCCTTGACTGGATGGACCTTTGTTGGTAAAGTAATGTCTCTACTTTTCAATATGCTATCTAGGTTGGTCATAACTTTTCTTCCAAAGAGTAAGCGTCTTTTAATTTCATGGCTGCAGTCACCATCTGCAGTGATTTTGGAACCCCCCCAAAATAAAGTCTGACACTGTTTCCACTGTTTCCCCATCTATTTCCCATGAAGTGATGCTTCCTGAAGTTATCACTTTTTAACCTAATGGCAAGACAATATTTGTAAAGATTGCTATACCTTTTGATTTTTCTCTTGGATCTTTTTGTTAAGTATGACATATTTTAAATGATTATATATCTAAAGCCATCTCAGAAAGTGTCTTTCTAAATGAGCAGAGGTCCCCTCATAGGGTTCTTTTTGAGTACAGAGACTTTTTCTTGGTGAGTTTGCATAGATTAGAGTTCTCTTTCTGTACAAGTCTCTCTCCTTACATGTGCATTCTTGTACATCTCTGAGAAATGGTACACAGTCATCTATTTCAGAAAAACTTGCTTTTCCTTACAAATCTTAGCAACAGGAAACCACAGGCCTATGGGATGCCAGTCAACAAGTGACTTGAAGACGTTGTGAGAGATGGAGAGCTGGCCATTAGAAGTAAAGATGTTAATGTCACAGAAAGCAGTGAGATTAGAAACGGCTGAGGAGAGGGCTGGGAATCCCGGCTCTGGAGTCTTGCAGCTTGGATTTGACTCGTGTTCAGCTATGTTCTATTGGACCGTGGGCAATTTCCTCATCAGACAATCAGTGGTGTCTATCTGATAGAGTCGTTCTGAACACCGAGTAATTCTGAAAGCTCTTGACACATCCCTAAGTGCTTAGGAAAAATTAGCTATTAATACTGTTATCTAGTCCTTGCTCTTATCCAAAAAGAAATCTCTTTCCATGTAGTTCTTTGAGGATGATCATTCAGCCTGTACTTAAAACTTTTCCTATGAAGAGACATTTGTTCCTTTCCCAAACGTTACCCCCCGCCACTTTTGGATAGCTGCTAATAGTGAAAATCGAAGTTTCTTCCTTATGGCTTCTATGCTTTGGTTCCGCATCTGCCTGCCAGGGTGTCTGTAGTGTGCTTTCAATAATAAGTCCTTTCAAATATTTGAAACATCTCTTCCATCCTCTCTTCCAGGCTTTTTCTTCCCAAGGATGATGACTCCAGTTGTCTTAACTATCTTATATATGACACTGTTAGCAGGACTGTGACCTTCCTACTTGTCCTGAATGGGTCCTTCATTCACATGGTAATGTCACTATTAAAATACGATCCCTAGAATAAAACCAGATGTTATCTGACCAGTGTAACATGTGACTTCTCTTGCTTTCCATATAAATAGTATCGTCGTCTAAGTTGTTTTTAGCTTTTTTTCTGTGTGCACATTGGGGTAGGTAGGTGGTGTTGAATGCACTCTGCTTCTTTCTCTTAGACACTAAAATCCTAAACTACCCGAAATCCTTAGTTCTCTTCACATTAACTGTGAAGTGCCCTAAGCCATTTTTGGTGCTATTGATATTTTAACCCAAGTGTAAGACTTTATATGTTATTTACAAAGACTTTTTATTTTATTTATTTTTATTATACACACATACACATATATATATGTACATGTATATGTTTAACTTTTATAACAATGCTAAGTTAAATGTAGTAATCCCCTTGTTGACATAGCAATGAGGAAAGGATATATGTTGGAAGAAGTGTTAGAAATGGTTCATTAGTTTTTTTGGAGCACCTAGCTTAGTGTGGTATTCCACGTTTATGGACTATAAAATATTCAAGGAGTGACCACTCCTTGATTATTTGCTATGCACCAAGAACTGTCCCAAGCACTTTACAGGCCAGTTCTACTTCTTAGCTTCATTTTCATAGCATACACTTTATTTTATTTATTTATTTTTTGGCATACACTTTATTTTATTTATTTATTTTTTGGCATACACTTTATTTTATTTATTTATTTTTTGGCATACACTTTATTTATTTTTTGGCATACACTTTATTTTATTTATTTATTTTTTGGCATATACTTTATAATGTAAAGAGATCTGAGAACTTGCAGAAGCTCACACAGCTAGTTAGTGATGGGAAGGGAGACAGAAACCAAATCCTGTGTGTCCTGAAGACGAGGGAAAGGGTGTCGATTCGATTCCAAAGCCATTGGCAGGACCTTGAAGGGTGCTTCCTAGGGACTGATGTAGCTAGGTGAGTGGCTTTCAAAGGACTGCTCACGCCGCCCTGCAGAGAGAAGATTGGAGAGTGGCCAGAGGCCAAAGAGGCCCGGGAGGCTGTTCGCATTTCGGCAGGCGTGGCCTGGAGCGCCGAGCAGTGGAAGGGGGGATCTGTTCCGGAGTAGGGTCCTCAGAATGTGGTGGGTGGTTGGGTACGTGGGCAAGGGAGGACTCTGGGGTGACTCCCATATTTCCCGCTTCAGCTGCAAGATGACTCTGATGATTAAAAATGTTGATGCAAGTTAAAGAGGCCTAATTACTTACAGGATTTTCTGCTCAGAATATATCTTAGTGGGTGACTAAATGAATGGATGACACATGGTAAAGTTTAAAGACTACTTTCTGGAGCTTTACTTCTCTATTACCTCATCTTATTAAGGAAAAGTTTGTAAGACAATGTCCTTAGAAAGTGGAGCCTTTTTTTGATAACCTTAGTACCTGAAGAGGTTTTTCCCTCTAGAAGAAAATGCCTGTTTCTTTTTTCCATGAGGACAGTTGGCAGGCAGCAGTTCCCATTTGCTCCTTTATGTTTCCAAGCCTTTTCATCTTCTCTGTTCCTGTGAGATCAAGTCACGGGTACGTGCGTCTAAACACCTCTGTTCAGGGTATGTTTCAAACGTGGAGGTGAGAGAAAGGGTAGAGCTGGAGGAAGGTACAGGCGAGGAACAGAAAGAGGAGGACCTCGGGGTTTTAGGGCTGCAAGGACCCTCGCAGACAGCACCTCCTGAGCTGCTGGTTTCAGGGTGGAGGAACCTAAGGGCCAGAGGAGTTGGGCTGCGTCCAGCACGGCACCTTTGATCCTCAAGCTCGGGTTCTCTCGACCGCCTTGATTATCCTTGAAGCTCTGTTTTAGAACCCAGCTCTTTAGGAAGGAACTTCAGAACAAGAACCAAAGTCTGGGTTCAGGAAGAAGTAGCTTCCACCTGATGGTTGGAAACAATCACAGGAAAACATATATTAGTGAGAACTCCAGATTTTAGCGATCAACAGGTGAGATGTGTGAGAAGAGAAGAGAAAAAAGCTTAGCGTAGATACTCGGGTAAGAGCCAACGGCCCAGCGTCAATGTCAGATGTCAGGACAGCGGGAGTCAGTGGGCACCTCGAGCCCAGGCGTCAGCGCGTGACGAGCTGCGAAGGGGGCCAGGAGGCACGGGTTAGGCCCAAGACAGAGCTGAGCATCGCACAGCCCAGGGAGCGCCCGCTACTTCCTGAAGGTCTCCTTCTGTATTACCTCATGGTCTTGAGAAAGCATTTATAGGACAGTGTCCTTAGGAGAAAAGCTTAAGACCTACAGGAGCTTGAGACCAGAGCTTTAAGTAGAAAGCAACAGGCATGAGTCACTTCCACCGGGGAGCTAAAACCAGAACCTCAGTGCGTAAGAAGCCAAGCCCTTGAGGCTGGGGTCCATCAGCTGTGCCGAGGTAATGGCCATTGTACTCCGCCTGTCAGACCCGGACCGTACGCTCTGATTTCCTGATCAGTCCGTGATAGTGGGTGGGGAACTGGAGCTCACTGAGAGCAAGGAGGAGGAAAACCACGGATGTTTCATAACAGAAGAGGTATAAAAGGGAGTACAGGGAGAAGTCAGCATCACAGTCCTGGTGCTCTCCCGGCGCCCAGCCCTGCTAACAGCCAGCCACCGTTCTGATGTGCCCCGTATGGGTGCTTTTCCGAACAAAGACACTGTCCTGTTGCTTCGTGTTTCACAGAGCAGCACACCAGCCACCGTTCCTATGTGCCCCATGTTACCTGCACTTTCTTCCTGCTCCTTCCTGTTTTCATCTGGTGAAGAGTGACTTCATGCTACAGGAGCCACTCAAATCCAGAATGCATCCAGGGGTTTCTGTCCCTAATGAAAGTCTCAAAATATGTGTTTATGACTCAAGATTAAGTCAGACTGATGAAAGAACAGTGGGAGAACGCTGGACCTTGTGCTTGTCCAGGCTACGTGGCCACAGTGCTGCAGGCCCCGCCGTTTCAGCCCTGTCACTCGCAGTCCAACAGTGCTGAGTAATTGAGCTAGCCCCGCCCTGGCCTTCCTTGTAAACAGCAGAGGGCTAGACTGACCAAACTTTGAGGTAAATTCTAGCTCTAGAACTGATAAGACTGTCTGAGGAGTTTAAAATCTCACCAGTCTGCCGTCAGATGCTGGAACATGTCGGTTATTGAGTTTATTATCGTGGCAGTGCATGTTACGGCAGCTTCCTTCAGAAAGAATTGTCTTCAAAGTGATTGACTTTTTAAACTGTGAAAATTCTAGATGTTCAGAAAAGCACAGAGAATAGTGTACACACATCAGTGTGGGTGAGTGCGTTGTGTCCAGCTCTACGACCCCGTGGACCACACCCCACCAGGCTCCTCTCTCCATGGGACTCTCCAGGCAGGAGCACTGGGGAGGCTGCCCTCCCCTCCAGGGGAAGCATCAGCATACCGTAGCTTAAAAAAAGCCAGATGATGACAGCAGAATTAAAGTCTGTACTTGACATTTCATCTTCCCCCTCCAAAAGTAACCACACTCCTGATTTTGGTGCTCATCGGTCCCACCCACATCTGTTTATTTTGGCTTCATTTGTATGTATCTGTGAGCAACATAGATCATTCCTTTGCAGGCTTTAAAATTCCATGTACGTGACACTTTGTGCATTTTTTCTGCTCACTTTGTTGTTGTTGAGCATTATGCGTTTTCGACTTATCCACATTGGTATATGTGTCCTAGTTAATTCGTTTTTGCCATCTTGTAAACAGTGCCAATTTAATTATTCATTCTCCAACTGAAGGACATTTAGGTGATTTTTCTCTTTTTCTATTACAAATGGTGCTGCAGTGAATATCCTTGGATATGTTTCTTTGTGTCTAAGAATAAATCTAGGAGTGCATCTCCAACTTTGCTAGATATTGCCAATTTGCTCTCCAAAGCTGTGCTAATTTATACTCCCACCATCAGGTATAAGATTTCTCATTGCTCGACGTCCCTGCCAACGTTTGGTGTTGCCAGACTTTTTAACGTTTGCCAATCCAATTGGTATGAAGTGATATCTCATTATGGCTTTAATTTGTATTTACTTGATTTTTTCATGAGGTAGAGAATTTTTAGGTATGTTTATTGGACCTTCTTATCTTAGATTGCCTGTTGGTATCTTTTTGTTTGTCTGTCTAGGAGATTGTTTTTATTGTATTGATTTGAGGCATTCTTAGACAATCTGGATGCTAAACTTCTGTCGGTTACATGCTTTGTAAATATCTTCTCCATCTANATGTACTCTGCATATAAGTTAAATAAGCAGGGTGACAGTATACAGCCTTGATGTACTCCTTTTCCTATTTGGAACCAGTCTGTTATTCCATGTCCAGTTCTACCTGTTGCTTCCTGACCTGCATACAGATTTCTCAAGAAGCAGATCAGGTGGTCTGGTATTCCCATCTCTTTCAGAATTTTCCACAGTTTATTGTGATCCACACAATCAAAGGCTTTGGCTGAGTCAATAAAGCAGAAATAGATGTTTTTCTGGAATTCTCTTGCTTTTTCCATGATCCAGCGGATGTTGGCAGTTTGATCTCTGGTTCCTCTGCCTTTTCTAAAATCAGCTTGAACATCTGGATTTTCCCATATTGCTGAAGCCTGGCTTGGAGAATTTTGAGCATTACTTTGCTAGTGTGTGAGATGAGTGCAATTGTGTGGTAGTTTGAGCACTCTCTGGCATTGCCTTTCTTTGTGATTGGAATGGAAACTGACCTTTTCCAGTCCTGTGGCCCCTGCTGAGTTTTCCAAATTTGCTGGTGTATCGAGTGCAGCGCTTTCACTGCATGAGCCTGTGCCCTGCCTCACCTCTCACTCCCCCTCCTAGGAGGTCTTCCTTTGACTCTTTGTGATTGGCCATCCTGAGACTATTCACAGGAATATTTTATAGACTCAGGAAGCAATTCTGCAAACTAATTTCTAATGGCTTATGCTTTGGGAGAGCTGTTGTACCAATTATTTATTGTCTCCCAAGGGGATACCCTTGTGAAGGAAAGACTCCTTTGTGTATACAAGGTCTGGTGTGTTTATAAGGGAAAATACGTACTTTGTAGTTAAATGTATTCACTCATTTATCTAACAAGTATTTATGGAGCCTGAATCTGACACCAGGCCTGGGGGACATAACAGTAAGCAGGCCAGACTTAGAGGTCCCCATCCTCAAGGAGTTCATGGCTTTTTTTCCTTTGCCCAGACTCAGAAATGTGTTCTTTGGCAGATGATTCTACATGTTCCAAAATGCCCATTACCAAGCCCTATTTAAACCTATTCAAATTCAAGCCATCCAGTGGCATCCTCTGATAAAGACCTAGGTGGAACACAGACACAAGGGTACCTCGCCATCGCGTGGAGTAAACAGAACAATTTCCTCTTGAGAAAGCGTTTGTAAGGCATTGGGGCTTTGAAAATTGTGCTCAAAGATGGTGAAAGTCGCAGGACTAGCTTTTGTGCAGGCAGTGGTTTGTTTGGAACATTCCATTTCAGTCAGACTTAATAGTCTTGGCAGATTTTTTTTTTTAAGATGCTTATTGTGTTTCTGACTATACAAGTAATATATATAAGTAGAACATTTGGGAAACAAAGAAAGTGGGAGGAAGAAAATAGTAATCTCCCATAATCTTACCTTTGAGAAATTACCAGCAGTAACGTTTTTGGCGTTTTTCCTTCCAGTGTTTCTTTTTATGCTTACATTTAAAAAGTCACTATCAAAGTATTACATTATAAGCATTTTCTCACTTTATTAACATTTACCATGAGCATCTTTTAAAATAACTACCTTGTGTTTGAATACATGCATATCATAATGTACTTTAATTCTCTATATGAAGTATTTAGATTGTTTCTAGTTTTTTTAATATTATAAACAATGCTGTGCTGTACATCTTCATGGGTGAGGTTTTGTCTGCTCATCTGATTAACTCCTTAGTATTGATTTCTTTAGAAATAGAAACAATGGGCAAACAATTAGAAGAGGCATTCATGAGCCAAGATATGCAGATGGCCACTGTACATAAAAAGCTGTACATTATCATTACCCGTCATAGAAATGCACACTCAAACCACAATGAGATTATATGATACATCAGATGGATAAAATTAAAAAGACTAATGGCATCAAGTGCTGGCAAAGATAAGGAGAAAACCGGATCTCTCATATGTTGTTGGTGTAGCTCAAAATGGTACAACTATTTGGAAAATGGTTTTTCCTGAAGGTAAACATACACATATGCTATGACCCAGAAATTTTACTTCTAGATTATACTTAGAAGTGAGTGTATATGCCCATAAAAAAACCCAACAACAAGAATATTCATAACAGTTCCATTCCATCATAGCCACAAACTAGAAATAATCTAAATACTCATCAAGAGTTAACTGGATACTTTCACACAATGAAATATTATACAGCAACAAAAAGGAATGAACTTCTGGTACATGCAAACATATGGATGAATCTTATTGGCATTAAGTTGAGTGAGAAAAATCAGAAAAAATTTCTATATGATTTCATTTATATGATGTTCAGTTCAGTTCAGTCACTCAGTCGTGTCAGATTCTTTGTGACCCTATGGACTACAGCAAGCCAGGCTTTCCTGCTCATCACCAACTCCTGGAGCTTACTCAAACTCATGTCCATTGAGTTGGTGATGCCATCCAACCATGTCACCCTCTGTCATCCCCTTCTCCTCTCGCCTTCAATCTTTCCAGCATCAGGGTCTTTTCAAGTGAGTCAGTTCATCGCATCAGGTGGCCAAAGTATTGGAGCTTCAGCTTCAGCATCAATCCATCCAATGAATATTTAGGACTGATTTCCTTTAGGATGGACTGGTTTGATCTTTTTGCAGTCCAAGGACTCCCAAGAGTATTCTCCAACACCACAGTTCAAAAGCAACAATTCTTTAGTGCTCAACTTTCTTTATAATTCAAGAACAGGCAAAATGAATCAATGCTTATTAAAATCAGGATGATGGTTACTTCTGGGGGAGATACAGACTCCAAAGGTGGATGAAAGAGGCTTATGGGTTACAGAAACGCTCTTTATCTTGATCTTGGTGGAGGTTACATAGGTGTAGAGAAAAATAAAAAAAAAATTATCAAACTGTATAATGAAAACAAATACTCTTTTAAATTTTTTATTTATTTTTAATTGGAGGGCAATTGCTTTACAATAATGTGTTGGTTTCTGCCATGCATCAACTTGAATCAACCATAGGTATACATAGGTCCTCGCCTCTTGAACCTCCCCTTCCCACCCCTCTAGGTTGTCACAGAGCCCAGATTTGAGTTCCCTACATCATATAACAATTCCCGCTGGCTATCTGTTTTGCATATGGTAATGTATACGTTGCCATGCTGCTCTCTCAATTTGCCCCACCCTCTCCCTTCCCCACTGTGTCCACAAGCCTGTACTTTATGTCTGCATCTCCACCGCTGCCCTGCAGATACGTTCAGCAGTACCATCTTCTAGATATCACATGTATGTACTAATGTATGATATTTGAAAACAAGTGTATTTTATATGATTTCCTGTGTGCAGATTATCATTCATAAAAATATTTTGGGTGGAATTTCAATGACATCAGAAGGTATTTTTGTCAGAAATTCAGAAACGCCAGAAGCTGGCCTCCCCAGCCACCTGCATTTGAGAACTGGAAGAAGCGCACCAGAAACAACAGCAAAACCGGAATCAAGTATGTTTTGTTCATGGCTATGAAAGTCCCGAACGCAAGGCAGGGTGGGGTGTGCATTCGTCAGGGTTCTCCAGAGAAACAGAACCGACCGGATATATATAGGAGAGATTTATGATAAGGGATTGACTCATGCAGTTATGGAAGCTGAGAAGTTCCACAATCTGCCATGGGTGAGCTGAAGACCCAGGAAAGCTGTTGGTGTATTTCAGTAGAAGTCCAAAGGCCTGAGAGCCAGGAGATCCGAGGGCAGGGAGAGATCAACGTCCCAGCTCAAACCATCAGGCAGGAAGGGCTGCCTTCTTCCTTCCTTCATGCTGTGCTCTAATTCAGGCCCTCAATGGGTTGGGTGTGCCCACCCACATTAGGGAGGGCAAACCATTTTATGGAGTCCATCGATTCAAATGCTATTTTCATCCCAAACATTCTCACAGACACATTCAAAATAACATTGAGCTAAATCTCTGGGCGCCTCATGATCCAGTCAGATGGACACACAAAACTCACCATTACAGGATGCATAGCTTAAGTTTGAGTCTCGAGTGGGGCTGATGCTTCTCTCCTCCTTGGACTTAAGTGGGGAGAACGCACCCTTAGCTGTGCCCATTAACTCCATCCCATAGGATAGAAGCAGGAAGCACCATCAAGAGCTCACCACAGGGTGCTGACTTTAATGCACAAAGACCTCATCTACTAAAGGACCTGGGACTGATCAATCGCCACCCCACCCCCAACTCTGATCAATCAGATGGTGGCTTCTCCTTACTTGGGAGGTAGTGTGGAGTCCTAATGGAGAAGGCAATGGCACCCCACTCCAGTACTCTTGCCTGGAAAATCCCATGGATGGAGGAGCCTGGTAGGCTGCAGTCCATGGGGTCGCTGAGAGTTGGACACAACTCAGTGACTTCACTTTCACTTTTCACTTTCCTGCATTGGAGAAGGGAATGGCAACCCACTCCAGTGTTCTTGCCTGCAGAATCCCAGGGACGGGGGAGCCTGGTGGGCTGCCATCTATGGGGTCGCACAGAGTCGGACACGACTGAAGCGACTCAGCAGCAGCAGTGGAGTCCTAAAGGGATCAGGCAGTGGATGACTTTTATGGGGGAGGCAGTTGAAGCATTTCTTCCCACTACTGATTCCCAGAAGGGCAAAGGGAATGAATATTTTGAAGGGTTTGGTCAAACTGTCTGCTGGAAAGATCACATCATTTCCATCCTCGCCAGCAGTACACAGGAAAGCGCATCTTACCACATCTCTACCAGAACCAATTATTATTATTTTGTCAGGCAGGCTATCTGCAAGGTGCTTGCTTTGGAAACCATCTCCAGAACACATTCTTTCTTGCCTACGTTGCTCTGATTCTAATGCCTGGCTGAGTGAAATGAAACTGGGCATTTTTGCCACAGTGGATTAGATTTGGGGTTGGGGAAATAGCTAGACCTTAGCTAGACCTGGTTTTCCCTGGTGGCTCTGAGGTAAAGAGTCTGCCTACAGTGTGGGAGACCTGGGTATTGGAGTCCAGGGTGGGGCTCCTTTTTGGGTGGGGTGTCCATCGAGTCCTGTCTCTGGGTGCCATTTAGGTGGGCACAAACAACCAGAAAGCAAGTGGCTGAAGCTTAATCACATCCAAAAGTAGGCTGAGCTATTTCTTTATGTTTCCAGTGGGCTCTGGGCCAATAGCCAAAAAGATGTTCCTTTGTGACCCGTTCCACTTAGGTGTCTTGATGATGAGCCCCCTACAGCAAAGAAATCTGCCCACAGTCTTGTCTCTCTTTCCCTACAGACCCAAGCTAATGTGAGCATTACCCTCCCCAACTGCCACTTCTGTGGACTTGCTGTGTCTTTTCTCCAGCAATTTCCCTCCAGGGATTTCCTGGTGGTTTGACTGGCCTCAGAGCCTCCCCCTCCGTTGCTGGGTGAGGTGTGGTCTCCATGCCTCTTTCGGATCCTGTGCCCTCATGGGTGCGCATGGATGTATTTTTGTTGGTGGTGGTAGTTCTTGGCATTTTCATCTACAAGTACTTTCTTGGGAAGCTGTGTCAGCCCCGCAATTAGTTCCCTCAATCAGGAAAGCAGCTCATCGTGAGATTAGACACAGCTCAAAGGCTGATTGCTGGGAATCTGGGAGAGAGCTGGCGGGCCATAATCTCCCGCTTTCTCTCTCACTCTGTATCTCTTTTCCTTTTCCCATTTTAAATAACTGCTTGATTGTGAAGAGGGATGATTCACACTTGAGATTTCTTCTGTAACTTTGTAGGGAGGTTAAGAGAAAAGAACTACCTCTCCTCTTTCCCCTCCCCTCCCGAGCTCCCAAATCCTTTCTGTTCCAATCGCTTCCATAGAAAGGCAGGAAGAAGGGGGAGAAAAATACAGCTCTGGCTGGGCCCTTCCTACGCTGCTGGGCACAACCAGATGGCCTCTCTCACTCTGACCCTCGCTCTGAGAAACAACATCCTAATTGCAATTCTCTTCCTAACCCACCACCCCATCTAGCTCCAGGGCCCTACAACTCACGCTGTTCAAAAAATGCTTTCTATGTCTAACTCAATCCCTCTTAATGAATTTCATTTTGTTTCATTCTCAAAAGTAATTTATTCCCATCTTCTCTGATGCCTTCTTCTGCAAGTACTGGCCAGCCTTCCCCTCTCTCCCTCCCAGCATCTCTGTACCCCTGCTTCCCTTCCTCCCTCTCTGCTTCCCCTTCCTTGCTTCCTTCTTTCTTTCCTTCCTTCTTTTTCTCTCCTTCCCTTCCTCCAACAAATGTTAATTGAGAATCTACCATGTGCCATGCATTGTTCCAGGTACGGAGGCTAAACATCGAACAAACCAGATATAGTCCCTGTATCACGGAACTTACATTCTACTTGGGGGCAAGGCAATAAAAAAAATATACGTGCATTCATATTATAGTGATAGGCAGTGATCCATTCAATCAAGAAGGCAGAATAAGGAGACAAATAGCAGCAAGGGATGCTGTTTGTGGTGGGCAGCGGCAGCCTCTTTGAGGAGGTAATTCTTAGCAGAGAGCTGAATGAGGTCACATGGATATCTGGAGGGAAGAGTGTCGTGATGCAGGAGCAGCAAGTCCAAAGGCCCTGAGGCAGGAGCATCTTGGTGTATAGTGGCGGCAACATCATAAGTGAAGGGTAGAGATTTCGCAGTGAGGCTGGAGAGATGGGCAAGGACCAGTCATGAAGGTTCTGGTGGGCCAGGATGAAGGCTTGCTTTTTTTATTCTAAGTAGGATGGGAAGCCACTGACAGTTTTGAGCAGAGGAATCACATGATCTGACATGGGCATTTAATGCCTCATCTGGCTTCTCTCTGCTGATTAGACTGTTGAGGGGCAAGAGTAGAAGCAGAGAAATAACCCCCAAAACCCCCTTTTCCCCCTCCCTTCTCAGTGAAATAATCCCCTCCCTCCAGCTGACAGCAGGGAGCATTTCAGCTGGAAGTGTCACCGGGAGCTCAGCAACTGTTCAGTGAGGCAGAGCCCAGAAGCCACCAAGGTGTAATTCGTCTTTTACAAAGAGAGGAGTTAAAAGGACAGATGATAAAATTCAGCCCGGTGGTGGTTGTTTTTTCTTTTTCTTTTTTCTATAAGCATCTACTGATTTCTTTCTCTTTCAGATGTTTTGTTGAACAAATTATATTCCTGACATTTTGGGGACCTTCTATGTTTTCCCAAATGCCACCTAATGATGCCACAGTGCAATTAAGACTAATTTGTTGGCAGAAATAATGGGAAGTTGTTCATTTCTACAAAAGAACAAACCTCTGTGCTCTTATTATTATTATCCTTATTTTTGAGGCCATTATTATTGCTAGAGCATGTGTCAGGCAGGCAGAGAGAAGCAGAAGGGAAGATGAAAAACATCTGAGATGGCAAAAGAGGGGGCCTCTGGGGAAGTCAGAGCATTTGGAGTCAACCTCGCAGGGTAAAGATTTCAGCTGCACCACCTGCTTGTTGTGTGACTTTGGACAAGTGACTCAACCTCATCAAGCCTCAGTCTCCTCATCTGTAAACTGGGTATATTAATATTATCTGTATCATTGGATTGTTGAGGAGTAAATGCTGCTGCTGCTAAGTCACTTCAGTCATGTCCGACTCTGTGTGACCCCATAGATGGCATCCCACCAGGCTCCCCCATCCCTGGGATTCTCCAGGCAAGAATACTGGAGTGGGTTGCCATTTCCTTCTCCAATGCATGAAAGTGAAAAGTGAAAGTGAAGTTGCTCAGTCTGTCCGACTGTTAGAGACTCCATGGACTGCAGCCCACCAGGCTACTCCGTCCATTGGATTTTCCAGGCAAGAGTACTGGGGTGGGGTGCCATTGCCTTCCCTGTGAGGAGTAAATAAGATATTTAATTTAATTTGAGAGAGATGGAGTATTGTATCATTTAGGACCAAATTTGGTTGTGACAAACTCAAAATAACAGTGGCTTAAACAAGAGGATGTTTATCTCTCTTTCACCTACAGGTCTGATGCAGGCAATCCAAGGCTGGTGCCAAGTATGCTCCTCAGGGACCCAGGCTCCTTCTAGCTCCTGGGTCTACAATAGTGGCCAAAGCTCCACCCATCATACCTACTGCCCAGGCAGCAGGATGAAGAAGGGAGACAAAGAGGGTGTCAAAGGACACATGCCCATGACCTTTAAGGAAGCCTCCCCAAAGAAACCACATGGCACGTCCACTGATCTCATTAGTTAGAACTCAGTAACATGGCCATATCTGGCTGCAAGGGATGCTGGGAAATATAGTCTTTATTCTGGGAGGCCTTTTGCCCAGCTAAAAACTGGGGATTCTAATGCAACGGCAAAAAGAGAAATTGGATATTAGGAGATAAGTGGAGGTCCTGCCACAGATGGCCCTAGAGAAAGGATAATACAGGAAGAGGGACCCAGAACCACCCCACACGTCAGATTCTGTTTCTCTTTCTCCTCCCCACCCCTCTCCTCCATAGCCAGTCAGCTACCATGTCCTGTTGGCTCTACAACCTAAAATTCTCTGAAATCCACCTTCTCCCCTCAGTCTCTACGGAAACAGCCCTAGTCCAGATTTCATCATCACTCACTTGGACCATTGCTGAGGCTCCTCACTGCCTCTCTTTCCAACCTGTAGTCCCTTCTCTTTCAGTTCAGTTCAGTTCAGTCACTCAGTCGTGTCCGACTCTTTGCGACCCCATGAATCACAGCACGCCAGGCCTCCTTGTCTATCACCAACTCCCAGAGTTCACTCAGACTCATGTCCATTGAGTCAGTGATGCCATCCAGCCATCTCATCCTCTGTTGTCCCCTTCTCCTCCTGCCCCCAATCCCTCCCAGCATCAGAGTCTTTTCCAATGAGTCAACTC
>SJYX01022521.1:192820-268862 GCA_006410675.1 Oreotragus oreotragus | reverse complement strand
TTTCCACTGTTTCCCCATCTATTTCCCATGAAGTGATGGGACCAGATGTCATGATCTTTGTTTTCTGAATGTTGAGCTTTAAGCCAACTTTTTCACTCTCCTCTTTCACTTTCATCAAGAGGCTTTTTAGATCCTCTTCACTTTCTGCCATAAGGGTGATGTCATCAGCATATCTGAGGTTATTGATATTTCTCCTGGCAATTTTGATTCCAGCTTGTGTTTCTTCCATTCCAGCGTTTCTCATGATGTACCCTGCATATAAGTTAAATAAGCGGGGCGACAATATACAGCCTTGACGTACTCCTTTTCCTATTTGGATTTGTGACTGAGAGCCAATGGGGTTCCCATTGCCTATGGGATAAAATACAACCCCCTGAGCTCAGGCTTCAAGATCCTTCAGGATGGTGCCCAATTTCGTGTTGCTTCTGCTCATACACCCTTCCTGGCAGCCAAGCAGGATGTTTCGCTGTTTTGTCTTTGAATTTGCTTTTTCCTCTTCTTTTTCCCTGGTTCCTGCTTGCAGAGCTCCTATTCGTGTTCTCAAATCCACATCAAATGTCCCTTCTCCATGAAAGTTCGAGAACTGTGCCACTTATTTGCCTGTTTGCCTTCAAATCCATCCCTTGCTTTTCCTCTTTTCTTATCACTGGAGGAAGGGAATGGCTTACTCCTGTAGGCTGTGTTTTCTAGGCTCCTGGCAAGCTACCTTCTGGCTGAATTTGACCCAGCTAGGCACCAGCAGGAGACTGGAGAATGGAAGGGAGAAATTGGGGGCATTTCTCACCATTTTCTCTGCCTTAAGCAGCATCTCTTGTAGCAATTTCATCTTCTGCCAGATAGTGGCCCTTCTGAGGTTCCAGATTCTTCCATGGGGTCTAATTCTCTATAGGGAAAATCTGAGTTCGAGATCTCATAAAAACCATCTCCTCTCACTGTTCTTTCATTCCTGGGGGTTCTAGAGGCTTCCTGCCACCGATAATTTTTGGATGGTGCAGACCTGACCTCTCAACTCTTTCATCACCTGTGGAACTAATCCCCTGCATTGAATTTGCACCATGCGAAACACCTAAGATGTTTTCTGTTTTCTTCACCAGACCCTAACTGATTCAAGTGCCTAGTTTAGTACTTGGCCTAGAGTATGTGTTCAATAAATAGCTGGAGGATGAACACATGAATGGCACGGCCCCATTTCCTTTAACCATGGTCTTCCATGGTCAGTGACTCTAACATGCATTGCACTTGTGTGTGGATTCATCTGTCTTGACTGTGTGAGACACTGGTAGTTGGGGATGTAGATATGAGAATCTAGGCATCCTGACTCCTGGAAGTGTTTCCTCCACCTTCTGCAGCTGGGAGCCGGGAAGCAAAGGAGAGGAAAATAGAAGGGAGCTGGTGGAGCGTTCTCCACGAGCCTCTCTGCTTCTCTTATATTAAACACAGGGCTTTGCTTCTGGTTCAGGCAAGGATTTATGAGTGTGTTTAGGCAGTAACACGAGGGAACCTTTGGCGAGAAATGTTCCCTGTCACACTCTGACAGCCTGTGGAGGAAGGCAGCTGAAAACATCAGAGAGATTTTCTCGAGCTGGTAGAGGCTCCCAGCCCAACCCCCTGCCACCCCTTTAAATGCACCTGGAACTGTATGGGAGAGAGGGGAGGGTCCTGTTTTTTGCTCGCTTGTTTGTTTTGGGCGGGATGGTGCTTTGTCAGAGAGGGAGCACTGAGTGTTCTCCGATTTCAGTTTGGGCTTCACTAAAGGCAGAGCCAGGCAAGGAGATTTACACTGCAGTGGGAGAATTTGGATTAGACACTGGGAAGAACCGTCACCTCACCCTTGATGAGGTGTGAGTCGCTCAGCCCTGTCCAACTCTTGGCAATCCCATGGATTGTAGCCCATCAGGCTCCTCTGTCCATGGGATTCTCCAGGCAAGAATCCTGGAGTGGGTTGCCATTCCCTTCTCCAGGGGATCTTCCCAACCCAGGGACTGAACCCAGGTCTCCTGCATTGCAGGCAGATTCTTTACTGTCTGAGCCATTAGAGAAGCTCTGTGAAGGCAGACTCAGGAGCAAATCTCAACGATATTATCTCCCTCCAGTCTCCCTGCTGCCTCCACTCCAGCCCAGCTGGTCCTCATTCTGTCCACTGAAAGTGCCTTTACCTTTATTGTCTTCTCTGCCTTGCCTGCCCTTCCCCGACACTACTGGCTCCTTTAGACACCAGTTCCCCTCCTCAGCGGGCCTATCCATCTAAACGGTCTACCTACTAGATTATAACCTTCACAAAGGCAGGAATCCTTTCTATTGCTTTATCCACTTGTACCCGACATCCAAAATAGCACCTGGATCTTACAAGGCACTCACTAATAATTCTATTTTATTATTTTTAATTTTATTGAAGTATAGTTGATTTGTAATGGTGTGTTAATTTCAGGTGTACACCAAAGTGATTCTGTTATACATATATTCATTCTTTTTCAGATTCTTTTCCCGTATAGGTTATTACAGAATATTGAGTAGAGTTCCTGGTGCTATATAGCAGATCCTAGTTGATTATCTATTTTATATATAGTAGTGTGTGTATGTTAAATAATTTTTTGAATGTGGGAGTGAGGTAGTTAACACGCTCAGTTATGGTGGCCCAGAAGTGACCCTGGGTAGGCTCAGCTGAGGTCAGTCTGGGAGATCTTGCTGGGAGAAGGGAGAGCATGGGCGTAATACTGGACTTCCGACGGTAGGCTGATGCAAGGATTGAATGACGTTTTGCCTGCGATGCGCTTAGCACAGGGCCTAGAACATCATCGAGGGCTGGGTAAGTGTTGGCCGCTGTTATGCTCAGACGTGCTCTGTGACGCTCCCTGTAGGTGACGCTCCTGAGTGCTGGGCTGGTGCCTGGCTTTCTGGGCTGAAGATGGGTGCGTACCAGGTCTGGGCTGGAGGTTGTCTGAGCTGGCCCTACTGTGGAGGCTGCTGGTGTGGAGGTCAGGGACAGCATGCTCCCTGGGGCCAGAAAAGACTGCCTGCACTGTCTGTGAGCCTCTGAGGACCTTGCAGACAAGCACAGAATACAGTTGCCGAGAATGTGGACTCTGGAGCTGGCTTCCTGAGTTTGAATCCTGGCTCTACCGTTCACTAGTTGGCAGGTTACCTAACTTCCCTAAACCTTGGTTTTCACAATTATGAAGTTGGACTACAGTGACGCCTGGCTCATAGGACCCACTCAGCTTCGTAAGGACTTAATAAGAACAAGTCAAGCACTTAGACCCAGGCCTGGTATGAAGTGCTTCATGGGTGCTGGCCAATTACATCAATACCAACAGCAATGAATTTGTTGTTGATTCTCTGGGTGTTCCGGGCTGAATGGTACCTTCTACCCCCTCCTCCCACAGATCTCATTTGCTGAAGCCCCAACCTCCAGCAATTTAGAATGGGAACTTATTTGAAGATAAGGCCTTTTCCCTGGTGGCTCAGATGGTAAAGAATCTGCCTGCAATGAGGGAGACCTGGGTTCGATCCCTGTGTCAGGGAAGATCCCCTGGGGAAGGAAATGGCAATCCACTCCAGTACTCTTGCCTGGAAAATCCCATGGACAGAGGAGCCTGGTAGGCTACAGTCCATGGGGTCATAAAGAGTCGGACACGACTGAGCGACTTCACTTCACTTTTAAAACAGTCCTCATAAAAAGAGATTGAACAAACAGGGATTCACCAGAGATGTGGGCACACAGGAGAAAGGCCAGGCCAGGACACAGAGAGAAGACAGCCATCTACAGCCAAGGAGAGGCCTCAGGAGAAACCAAAGTGGCCAACACCTTTATCTTGGACTTTCAGCCTCCAGGATTGTAAAAAGATAAACATCTCTATTGCTGAAGCCACCCACATGTGGTATTTTGATATGACAGCCTGAGCAAACTAATATACCAGGTGAGGAAATCCAGACCCCCAGAGAACTGGGTTGAGTGTCCTCAGCCTCCAGGACATCCCAAGGGTGGGGACAACCACTGTTGCCTGCACCTCCCGGAGCCCAGCCACAGCTCCCGGGCCTCCGCTTGCTCTCCTGCGTGAGGGTCATCATCGATGTGGCCAGAGTTCCTTCACTTGGTCTGTGGGTGATTTGCTCATCTAAGGAGGCTGAGGTCAGCCTTCTTGAGATCTGAGCCTGGTGATAAGAAAGCAAACAAGTAAGAGGGCTGCCTTCCTGGGCACCACCACAAACACAACCTCTCCACCATTGGTCGGTGAGCTGGGGGCCAAGCTCAGCTCTTTCCAAGGATGTTATCAGTTACTTTGCTTCAGTCACGAGGATGGCCTGAGGAGAATGAATGGGAGGGTGTGGCTGACTCTCTGCAAACCTTCCCCACATCTAGACTGGGGAAATAGCTCAAAGCACCCAAACCTGTGGTGGGGCATCTGCAGCCCCCAAAGTGAGGGCTCCTCAGACTGAGAGGCTCTCAAAAAGCTAGTCTGGAGGGCCCATAGAAGCATCTTACTTTACACATGGGGGACTTGAGTCCCCAGGAAGGCCCCACTGATTTCAACATAGCAGGAATACTGCTTAGTTTCAGAAACAGGGACAAACTGGAGAGGGTTCAGAAGTGAAATTTAGGAAAAGGGTGCTTGAAACTATCGTGGAGGGCCTTCCCTGGCGATTCAGTGGCTAAGACTCTGTGCTCCCAGTACAGGGGGCCCAGGTTCAAACCCTGGTCAGGGAACTAGATCCCACATGCGGCAACTCAAGATCTTGGGTGCTGCGACTAAGACCCAGGACAGTCAAATACATAAATAAGTAAATATTTTTAAAAAGAGACTCCATCCCAGGAAATCAAGTGAAGAAATAAGTAGTTCAGCTTGGAGAAGGTCAGGCAATTCAGAAGGATTTCTGGGGGTCAGAGGATGCAGACGGGGGCTCTTAGGAAGGAGCCGACAGAACAGCAGAATGGTTCACAAAATGTAAGGAAGTCTCTTTACAAAATAATCATAAACTTGGATTCCACTGGGCTGTCTTCAACCTCTTCCAACCATCTCACCTTCACCTCCCAACTCTGCCTCACCCTTGGAGTCTTACATTCCCCCTTTTCAGTCAGAGCCAATTGCAGAGAAGCAGGCAAGAATGGGCCTGCCTGATTGGAGCAGGGCGTGCCTCGGGGTGGGGCCAAGTGGTTGACTGACAGGAAGAGCAATCTGCCTTGGCTGGAGCGGTGGCTACAGGGACAGGCGAGACGCTTACTGCGGGGCAGCGTGGGTGGGCAGAGGCTCCAGAGCAGCTGGTCAGCTGGGGGCCTTTGGCAGTGGCCGCCGCTCTGCTCAGCTGGTGAAGTGATGTTCTCCTCTGATTGAGCTAATTATGCTGATTGAATTTCCTCCTCTCTTCAGGGCCTCCTCCTGCCTCCTCCTCTCTCCTGTCTCTCCCCTCCCCTCTCCCTTTAGAGAGAAAGGGAAAGGTTTCCTTAATGTGACTGGTAATTGTTATGCACACAGTGTCAGATGTTAATGCAGGCCGTGATTGACAGCTAATCAGCCCATCAGCTGTACAAAAAGAGTGAATAACTCGGTAATTTGATTTCCCCTGATTCCCCTGCGTGGGATGGCAGGAAAGTCTAAATTAGCAATCAGGGAGCCGTTGGCAGATCCTAGAGGGTGGTGGTTGGGATCGAGGGGCTGCGGGTGCAGCTGCAGGTATCCAGGGTGGGGAGCCCCCTCTGACCTCAACTTGGGTGGTTGGAGGAGGGGCTTTGTGAGCTGCACAGACTGTGAAGAGATGCTGGCATCTCTTAAATCTCATTAAATCCCCATCCTGAGGGCCACACCCTGCCCCTTGCTGGAGGTCGGGGAGAAGGCTTGTACTGGTCTCTGGCCTCTGCTGAGGCCTGGGCTGGGGGTGCGCTCATCCTGTTATCTAGGTGACTACCACGAGGTGGTTGGGATAAGGCAGGCAGGTGCCCCCACCCCTATCCTTTGGAGCTGGTTGCCAGGTTTCCACTGTGTGACCCAAATTCTTCCAATTCAGAGAAATAGTTGTCCCCCGACTCAGCTTCTGGAAGATTCCATTCAGTTAGAACGGAGCACAAGAGAAGCACATGTGGGTTATTTGGTCCCCAGCGAAGTCATCTCCAGTCCTCTTGGGCAGGCAGTAGTAGCTAATCACAGTTAGCATCCGCTGGGGACCCACTATGGCCCAGGAACCATGCCAAGGGTTTTGTCTGCATCTGTTGAATAGAGGAAGAAAAATGGAATGCCTGTTCCAAGTCCTATGGTGAGAAAGTGGTGGATTCGAACCCAGGGTAGGGCCAGCTTCTTGGCTGTGGCAGCAGAGGTGGGCTGAGCAGTGGTTTCCAACTTGGTCCAGCCTTGGGCGGCCATGTCCTGGCTAAAAGACCTCCCATCTTTCCCCAAGAGGCCCTAGTCCTGGAGACCCCCAGCTAGAGAAATGGCTGTGAGTGTCTGTAGTCATACAGACATGTGTGTTAATATCTGTCCTGTTATAGATGGGGAAACTGAGGCCCAAGGAGGAAAGGGACCTGCCTGAGGCCGCTTGGAGAGCTACTGATCCACCTGGAGCTGGAGCCCAGCCCCCCTGCCCCAGCCTAACAGTGCTCAACCCTGACCTCCTTCATTGTCTTATCTCTCCTTCTGTTCCTAGTTGCCCCCGCCAACCCACCCCCATCCCCGGGCTCTGGGGAAGAGATGTGGCACAGGGGTCACAGTCTGGGTCCTCAAGGGAGCTTGGGGGCCTGGATTTGCAGGGGGAACCAGCCAGATGGAGCAAGAGTTGAGAAGGAAAGCTGGGAAATGGTCTGGGGAGGGGCTGTGGCCATGTCTGAGTTAGGAGGAGGTGAAGGCCAGTAGAGGTGGAAATCTGAAGAAGCCATGTCCCTGGGCAGAGTTGCAGGACCGATTTTGTTCCAGTGGATGTGCTGATGAATGAGGATAATTACCCCTCATTGTGCAGAGGACGAAACTGAGGCTCCGAAAGTTAAGGAGATGTTCAAGGTCATACTGAGGAAAAGGAAAGTCCAGATTCTGCTTTGTGCTGAAATTCCCCCTTGTTGCCCTGAAAGACACAGCGGAGGCCAGGTTAGAGGAGCAGGAGGTGGGGGCTGGAGCAGCCACAGTTGGGAGCCCAAGCTTTGAGGAGAGGCACGAGGGCCATCGAGTGGAGCTCGCTGAGTGGAGGAACTCAAATATTTACCTGTCACTCAGTCAACAAGTGTTTATTGGGAAAGTGCTGATGCCCTGAAAGACACAGCGGAGGCCAGGTTAGAGGAGCAGGAGGTGGGGGCTGGAGCAGCCACAGTTGGGAGCCCAAGCTTTGAGGAGAGGCACGAGGGCCATCGAGTGGAGCTCGCTGAGTGGAGGAACTCAAATATTTACCTGTCACTCAGTCAACAAGTGTTTATTGGGAAAGTGCTGTGTATAAGGCTCTGAGCTACCCCAGTGAGCCAAGCAGATGGCTGGCCCAGTTTTATGGAGTTTACTGCCCAGCATGTGTGTGTGTGTGTGTATGTGAATATACAAGTGTATGCGTGCAGGTACATGTGCATGGTGGGAGGAGGTGGGTGATATTAATCATAATACTGGCAGGAATGATTGTAGCCCCCGCTGATGGAGCCCTTATTACCTCAATTATTCCTTCCTGCAACCCTTTGGTGGTGCTCCTATTCTCCCCATTTCACAGACAGGAAAATAGAGGCATCTTGAGGTTAAGTGACTGGCCCTAGACCACACAGCTAAGAACGAGTAGAATTGGTTTCTGAACTTGGGCTGCTTGGTTACAAGGTGAGCATTGTTACTGATCACACAAATAAATATATACTAGCGAATTATGATGTGTACGGTGGAGGAAGAAAACAGGTTCTGCTGGGGGATGCTGGGAGGACTGTGTGCATGCCTGGAGCACTGGAGACTTTGCAGAGCACTTGCTGTTCATCGTGTCATTTCATCCCCTACATGGCCCCGGAAAACTGGCTTAGGACCCCCTCTGCCACATGGGGCAATGCAGCTCAGAGGAGGCATCGTGTGCCCACGGTCGCGCAGTTGGTGAGCCCTGGAGCTGACGTCCTGAGTGCCCCTCTCCCACCCACGAGGGGGCCCCAGGGGCTGGCTTCTGGGCTGTCTAGGCTACTCAGCCCCGTACTCACCCGCAGCCTTCTCAGAGGCCCGTGGGCTGCCAACCCCAGTGTTTCTGGTGCTGTTTCCATGGTCTGACTTCTCTGGGCTGTGAGTGTCTGCCTGGAACACCCGAAGGAAAGGCTGACAGGGCCTCGGCTTGGGGAGGCTGTCAGCTTCTGCTGCTAACTTGCTCATCCTCTTCCTGTCCTTGTCACGAGCTGCTGCCCTCAGACTCTACCCAAGGCACCGACCAGAGCACTGGGGCTCCTGACTCATGTCTCCTTGGGGACCCCTGTTCCCCCAGGGAAACTGAGGCTCTGGAACCCTGGACCCAGGAGCCCCACCTCCTGACCCTAGCTTAGCTCCCACTGGTCACAGGGCTGAGCCCCGGAAACGTTCCCACACTCAGACGCTCACTCAGGACACATGGCTTCTCTCTGCCCCTACCCGTTTACACACGAGCACAGAAGTCCAAGCTCACAGATGTGTACAGTCACACACAAGCAAACACATTCATGCCCAGCAGATTGATCAAGCTCACACTTACACACAGCTCACACTCATACACACAGAGCACAGCTAGATGAGCTGGGGGCCAGGCACCCCGGAATTCTGTCTGTTAAGTCTTTGTGACCTTGAACCAGGTCGCCTTTTATTTTCAAGCCTTTTCTGGTTACTCCCCCCATCTCCCCACCCTGGAAGTGATCACCACCCACCGCTGTGCATAGCACCCCCTCTCCATCTCAGCACTTACAGTTTGCTGCTTCCCCTGCAGACCGGATCACACCCTCCTGGGGGGCCACCTGGGCCTGATTGCAGGGCTGGGCGGGCTCTTAACCCTCCAAACAGGTGCCTGAGCACTCTCCTTTCCACAGGCCTTGCTCCTCCTCCCAGGCTCTAACCCAGTGTCTCTCACCAAGGATCTTGTTAAAATATAGATTGTGATTTTTGTAGCTCTGGGGGCTGAGGTTCTCCATTTCTAACAAGCTCCCAGGTGATAGGATGCTACTGGCTTGTGGACAAACTCTGAGTTCCAACACTCACTTCTTAGACCCACCCCACCATCCCCTCTGCCACTGACCACAAACACAACAGGCTCGAACTCTGCTAAGGACAGGGATGTTCCTACCTGCAGGGGTGAGGTTGCTTTACCATACAAATCCTGAGACTCAAATCCTCTTTTCTCCACCAGGTTGAGTTCCATCTCCAGGTAGCCTTCAGGGATTGCAAACAAAGGTCAAGACTTTCTGGGTTTATGTCCCCCTGGCTGCGTGACCTGGGGCTGTCTTCAGTGAGCCTGGGGCTGTCTCCTGTGACTATTCAAAAGTTGGTAAGTTCTCCCCTAAAAGGCAGTGAGCACTGCATGCAACATTCCAGGGAAGTCTGGCCTGAGCAGGTGCAGGGAGGCAATGACCTCCCTTAATCTATACACTATACTTCTATGATGTTGCTTAGTTGCTAAGTCATGTCCAGCTCTGCAAGCCCTTAGACTGTAGTCCACCAGGCTCCAATTCCATGGAATGTCCCAGGCAAGAATACTGGGTTGTCACTTCCTCGTCCAGGGGATCTTCCTGATCCAGGGCTCAAACCTGCATCTCCTGCATTGCAAGTGGATTTTAGTGACCATAATTGTAGAGTTAGGTTTCCAAAGAAAACAAGGTTTTGTTGCTGATGTTTAGTTGCTCAGTCATGTCCGACTCTCTGCAACCATGGACTATAGCCCATCAGACTCCAGTGTCCATGGAATTTCCAGGCAAGAATACAGGAGTCAGTTCAGTTCAGTCACTCAGTCCTGTTCGACTCTTTGCGACCCCATGGACTGTAGCACACCAGGCTTCCTGCCTATCACCAACTCCTGGAGCTTGCTCAAACTCAGTTCCGAGTTGGTGATGCCATCCAACCATCTCATCCTCTGTCATCCCCTTCTCCTTCTGCCTTCAATCTTTCCCAGCATCAGGGTCTTTTCCAAAGAGTCAGGTGGCCAAAGTATTGGAGCTTCAGCTTCAGCATCAGTCCTTCCAATAAATATTCAGGAATGATTTCCTTTAGGATTAACTGGTTTGATCTCCTTGCAGTCCGAGGGACTCTCAAGAGTCTTCTCCAACATGACAGTTCAAAAGCATCAGTTCTTCTGTGCTCAGCTTTCTTTATGGTTCAACTCTCGCATCCATATACAACTACTGAAAAAAAACATAGCTTTGACTATATGGACCTTTGTCAGTAAAGTAACGTCTCTGCTTTTTAATATTCTGTCTAGGTTTGTCAGCATATTACTATGAGAGCATATCTGTCAGAATAATATGGGAGTGGGTTGCCATTTTCTTAGGATATATCTTAGGATATATCCTGAGATGAATTAAATTTCTTCAGCCATCACCTCACTCTGCTGGCCCATGTTTTCCTCGTGGGCACCTACGGACCCTAGAGCTTTGCCTTCATATTATGTGCCAGCCCTTGTTGTTTAGTCTCTCAGTCATGTCCAACTCTTAGTGACCCCATGGACTGCAGCCTGCCAGGCTCCTCTGTCCATGGGTTTTCCCAGGCAAGAATAGTGGAATGGGTTGCCATTGCCTTCTCCATGTAAGAGCCCTGCTGCTGCTGCTGCTGCTAAGTCGCTTCAGTCGTGTCTGACTCTGTGTCACCCCATAGATGGCAGCCCACCAGGCTCCGCCATCCCTGGGATTCTCCAGGCAAGAACACTGGAGTGGGTTGCCATTTCCTTCTCCAATGCTTGAAAGTGAAAAGTGAAAGCGAAGTCGCTCAGTCGTGTCTGACTCTTCGCGACCCCATGGACCTGTCTCTTATACACATCTAGATGTGTATAAGAGACAGCCCTCTGACCTCAACTTGGGTGGTTGGAGGAGGGGCTTTGTGAGCTGCACAGACTGTGAAGAGATGCTGGCATCTCTTAAATCTCATTAAATCCCCATCCTGAGGGCCACACCCTGCCCCTTGCTGGAGGTCGGGGAGAAGGCTTGTACTGGTCTCTGGCCTCTGCTGAGGCCTGGGCTGGGGGTGCGCTCATCCTGTTATCTAGGTGACTACCACGAGGTGGTTGGGATAAGGCAGGCAGGTGCCCCCACCCCTATCCTTTGGAGCTGGTTGCCAGGTTTCCACTGTGTGACCCAAATTCTTCCAATTCAGAGAAATAGTTGTCCCCCGACTCAGCTTCTGGAAGATTCCATTCAGTTAGAACGGAGCACAAGAGAAGCACATGTGGGTTATTTGGTCCCCAGCGAAGCCATCTCCAGTCCTCTTGGGCAGGCAGTAGTAGCTAATCACAGTTAGCATCCGCTGGGGACCCACTATGGCCCAGGAACCATGCCAAGGGTTTTGTCTGCATCTGTTGAATAGAGGAAGAAAAATGGAATGCCTGTTCCAAGTCCTATGGTGAGAAAGTGGTGGATTCGAACCCAGGGTAGGGCCAGCTTCTTGGCTGTGGCAGCAGAGGTGGGCTGAGCAGTGGTTTCCAACTTGGTCCAGCCTTGGGCGGCCATGTCCTGGCTAAAAGACCTCCCATCTTTCCCCAAGAGGCCCTAGTCCTGGAGACCCCCAGCTAGAGAAATGGCTGTGAGTGTCTGTAGTCATACAGACATGTGTGTTAATATCTGTCCTGTTATAGATGGGGAAACTGAGGCCCAAGGAGGAAAGGGACCTGCCTGAGGCCGCTTGGAGAGCTACTGATCCACCTGGAGCTGGAGCCCAGCCCCCCTGCCCCAGCCTAACAGTGCTCAACCCTGACCTCCTTCATTGTCTTATCTCTCCTTCTGTTCCTAGTTGCCCCCGCCAACCCACCCCCATCCCCGGGCTCTGGGGAAGAGATGTGGCACAGGGGTCACAGTCTGGGTCCTCAAGGGAGCTTGGGGGCCTGGATTTGCAGGGGGAACCAGCCAGATGGAGCAAGAGTTGAGAAGGAAAGCTGGGAAATGGTCTGGGGAGGGGCTGTGGCCATGTCTGAGTTAGGAGGAGGTGAAGGCCAGTAGAGGTGGAAATCTGAAGAAGCCATGTCCCTGGGCAGAGTTGCAGGACCGATTTTGTTCCAGTGGATGTGCTGATGAATGAGGATAATTACCCCTCATTGTGCAGAGGACGAAACTGAGGCTCCGAAAGTTAAGGAGATGTTCAAGGTCATACTGAGGAAAAGGAAAGTCCAGATTCTGCTTTGTGCTGAAATTCCCCCTTGTTGCCCTGAAAGACACAGCGGAGGCCAGGTTAGAGGAGCAGGAGGTGGGGGCTGGAGCAGCCACAGTTGGGAGCCCAAGCTTTGAGGAGAGGCACGAGGGCCATCGAGTGGAGCTCGCTGAGTGGAGGAACTCAAATATTTACCTGTCACTCAGTCAACAAGTGTTTATTGGGAAAGTGCTGTGTATAAGGCTCTGAGCTACCCCAGTGAGCCAAGCAGATGGCTGGCCCAGTTTTATGGAGTTTACTGCCAAGCATGTGTGTGTGTGTGTGTATGTGAATATACACGTGTATGCGTGCAGGTACATGTGCATGGTGGGAGGAGGTGGGTGATATTAATCATAATACTGGCAGGAATGATTGTAGCCCCCGCTGATGGAGCCCTTATTACCTCAATTATTCCTTCCTGCAACCCTTTGGTGGTGCTCCTATTCTCCCCATTTCACAGACAGGAAAATAGAGGCATCTTGAGGTTAAGTGACTGGCCCTAGACCACACAGCTAAGAACGAGTAGAATTGGTTTCTGAACTTGGGCTGCTTGGTTACAAGGTGAGCATTGTTACTGATCACACAAATAAATATATACTAGCTAATTATGATGTGTGCGGTGGAGGAAGAAAACAGGTTCTGCTGGGGGATGCTGGGAGGACTGTGTGCATGCCTGGAGCACTGGAGACTTTGCAGAGCACTTGCTGTTCATCGTGTCATTTCATCCCCTACATGGCCCCGGAAAACTGGCTTAGGACCCCCTCTGCCACATGGGGCAATGCAGCTCAGAGGAGGCATCGTGTGCCCACGGTCGCGCAGTTGGTGAGCCCTGGAGCTGACGTCCTGAGTGCCCCTCTCCCACCCACGAGGGGGCCCCAGGGGCTGGCTTCTGGGCTGTCTAGGCTACTCAGCCCCGTACTCACCCGCAGCCTTCTCAGAGGCCCGTGGGCTGCCAACCCCAGTGTTTCTGGTGCTGTTTCCATGGTCTGACTTCTCTGGGCTGTGAGTGTCTGCCTGGAACACCCGAAGGAAAGGCTGACAGGGCCTCGGCTTGGGGAGGCCGTCAGCTTCTGCTCCTAACTTGCTCATCCTCTTCCTGTCCTTGTCACGAGCTGCTGCCCTCAGACTCTACCCAAGGCACCGACCAGAGCACTGGGGCTCCTGGCTCATGTCTCCTTGGGGACCCCTGTTCCCCCAGGGAAACTGAGGCTCTGGAACCCTGGACCCAGGAGCCCCACCTCCTGACCCTAGCTTAGCTCCCACTGGTCACAGGGCTGAGCCCCGGAAACGTTCCCACACTCAGACGCTCACTCAGGACACATGGCTTCTCTCTGCCCCTACCCGTTTACACACGAGCACAGAAGTCCAAGCTCACAGATGTGTACAGTCACACACAAGCAAACACATTCATGCCCAGCAGATTGATCAAGCTCACACTTACACACAGCTCACACTCATACACACAGAGCACAGCTAGATGAGCTGGGGGCCAGGCACCCCGGAATTCTGTCTGTTAAGTCTTTGTGACCTTGAACCAGGTCGCCTTTTATTTTCAAGCCTTTTCTGGTTACTCCCCCCATCTCCCCACCCTGGAAGTGATCACCACCCACCGCTGTGCATAGCACCCCCTCTCCATCTCAGCACTTACAGTTTGCTGCTTCCCCTGCAGACCGGATCACACCCTCCTGGGGGGCCACCTGGGCCTGATTGCAGGGCTGGGCGGGCTCTTAACCCTCCAAACAGGTGCCTGAGCACTCTCCTTTCCACAGGCCTTGCTCCTCCTCCCAGGCTCTAACCCAGTGTCTCTCACCAAGGATCTTGTTAAAATATAGATTGTGATTTTTGTAGCTCTGGGGGCTGAGGTTCTCCATTTCTAACAAGCTCCCAGGTGATAGGATGCTACTGGCTTGTGGACAAACTCTGAGTTCCAACACTCACTTCTTAGACCCACCCCACCATCCCCTCTGCCACTGACCACAAACACAACAGGCTCGAACTCTGCTAAGGACAGGGATGTTCCTACCTGCAGGGGTGAGGTTGCTTTACCATACAAATCCTGAGACTCAAATCCTCTTTTCTCCACCAGGTTGAGTTCCATCTCCAGGTAGCCTTCAGGGATTGCAAACAAAGGTCAAGACTTTCTGGGTTTATGTCCCCCTGGCTGCGTGACCTGGGGCTGTCTTCAGTGAGCCTGGGGCTGTCTCCTGTGACTATTCAAAAGTTGGTAAGTTCTCCCCTAAAAGGCAGTGAGCACTGCATGCAACATTCCAGGGAAGTCTGGCCTGAGCAGGTGCAGGGAGGCAATGACCTCCCTTAATCTATACACTATACTTCTATGATGTTGCTTAGTTGCTAAGTCATGTCCAGCTCTGCAAGCCCTTAGACTGTAGTCCACCAGGCTCCAATTCCATGGAATGTCCCAGGCAAGAATACTGGGTTGTCACTTCCTCGTCCAGGGGATCTTCCTGATCCAGGGCTCAAACCTGCATCTCCTGCATTGCAAGTGGATTTTAGTGACCATAATTGTAGAGTTAGGTTTCCAAAGAAAACAAGGTTTTGTTGCTGATGTTTAGTTGCTCAGTCATGTCCGACTCTCTGCAACCATGGACTATAGCCCATCAGACTCCAGTGTCCATGGAATTTCCAGGCAAGAATACAGGAGTCAGTTCAGTTCAGTCACTCAGTCCTGTTCGACTCTTTGCGACCCCATGGACTGTAGCACACCAGGCTTCCTGCCTATCACCAACTCCTGGAGCTTGCTCAAACTCAGTTCCGAGTTGGTGATGCCATCCAACCATCTCATCCTCTGTCATCCCCTTCTCCTTCTGCCTTCAATCTTTCCCAGCATCAGGGTCTTTTCCAAAGAGTCAGGTGGCCAAAGTATTGGAGCTTCAGCTTCAGCATCAGTCCTTCCAATAAATATTCAGGAATGATTTCCTTTAGGATTAACTGGTTTGATCTCCTTGCAGTCCGAGGGACTCTCAAGAGTCTTCTCCAACATGACAGTTCAAAAGCATCAGTTCTTCTGTGCTCAGCTTTCTTTATGGTTCAACTCTCGCATCCATATACAACTACTGAAAAAAAACATAGCTTTGACTATATGGACCTTTGTCAGTAAAGTAACGTCTCTGCTTTTTAATATTCTGTCTAGGTTTGTCAGCATATTACTATGAGAGCATATCTGTCAGAATAATATGGGAGTGGGTTGCCATTTTCTTAGGATATATCTTAGGATATATCCTGAGATGAATTAAATTTCTTCAGCCATCACCTCACTCTGCTGGCCCATGTTTTCCTCGTGGGCACCTACGGACCCTAGAGCTTTGCCTTCATATTATGTGCCAGCCCTTGTTGTTTAGTCTCTCAGTCATGTCCAACTCTTAGTGACCCCATGGACTGCAGCCTGCCAGGCTCCTCTGTCCATGGGTTTTCCCAGGCAAGAATAGTGGAATGGGTTGCCATTGCCTTCTCCATGTAAGAGCCCTGCTGCTGCTGCTGCTGCTAAGTCGCTTCAGTCGTGTCTGACTCTGTGTCACCCCATAGATGGCAGCCCACCAGGCTCCGCCATCCCTGGGATTCTCCAGGCAAGAACACTGGAGTGGGTTGCCATTTCCTTCTCCAATGCATGAAAGTGAAAAGTGAAAGTGAAGTCGCTCAGTTGTGTCTGACTCTTCGCGACCCCATGGACTGCAGCCCACCAGGCTCCTCTGTCCATGGGATTTTCCAGGCAGGAGTACTGGAGTGGGGTGCCATTGCCTTCTCCGAGTAAGAGCCCTAATGGGTGGCAATTTTGTTCCACAACGGTCCCAAAGAACGTGCTCAGTGAGCAGGGACCCCTCCTTCTTCCCTGCTGCCCATGCATGCACTCAGAGATCCCTGCAGTTTCCCTGTCGGCTGGCCCCTCAGTGCATTCTCTTTAGCACACGTGGAGCTCCTTCAGCAATTTTGTCTTACCTGTTCCCTGCTGCACCTTGCAATTCAGGAAATAGAAACCCTGCTTGCTTTTTTTTTTTTGGTCTCTCTTGTACTTTGGGATCCAGCTGCAGCAGAAGTTCTAGATTAGGGGAACTGATACAGATGCTTAACCTGTCTTTTCCTGAGGAGTCACTTTAGTGGCCAGGCTTTGAAGACCTACATGCGCCATGCAGTGGGCAAGGCCCTGTTTGCCTGAATTCTGAAGTCCTCCAGAGAAAGGGCAGGAGGAGACGCAGGCTTTCGGAGCCCTTTGCGCATTCATTCTTCAGTTCTGCATTCATTCAGTAGATCTGTATTAAGTAACCATCCCGGCCAGGCACTGCTGTGGTCCTGGGGAAACAGGAGAGAATAAGATAGAAGAGGTTCCTGTTT
This sequence comes from Oreotragus oreotragus, assembly GCA_006410675.1. Lineage (NCBI taxonomy): Eukaryota > Metazoa > Chordata > Mammalia > Artiodactyla > Bovidae > Oreotragus > Oreotragus oreotragus. The sequence continues at coordinate 252,243 of SJYX01022521.1, read as the reverse complement.
TCATGGACTAGTGACATCCAACTGGGGTGACAGACAAGATAACCGAATAAAGATAGAGGAGGGAAAAAAAAAAAAAAAAAAGACAGAGGAGAAGAACCCAGCATACTAGTTGAAGACCCAGACTCTGAAATTAGAATATCTGGGCTCAAACCCTAGTCTGGCCCTGGGCAAGTTAACAGTCTCAGGTGGTGCTAGTGGGAGAGAACCTGCCTGGCAACAAGAAGCATAAGAGACATGGGTTCTATCCTTGGGTTTTTGGGGAATATCTCCTAAAGGAGAGCATGGCAACCCTCTCCAGTATTTTTGCCTGGAGAATCCCATGGACAGAGAAGCCTGGCGGGCTATAGTCCATGGGATCGCAAAGAGACTGAAGTGACTTAGCATGCACACATGCAAGTTAACGGTCCATGCTTCAGTTTCTTCTTCCCTGGGTTGTTATAAAGTACCTGGAGTAGTGTTGGCCCAATGTAATTCTTCTTATTACCTGGGACGGTCTAAAAAGGCTTCTTTGAAGAGGTGATATTTAAGGTTAAGTAGGAGCCAACCACGCACAGATCAGGAGAAAGTAGAACAGCAAATGCAGAGGTTCTGAGGCAAGACAAAACTTGGTTTGTTCTGGGGAACTGAAAGAAAGTCGGTGTGGCTGGAGAGGGTGAGTGGAGGGAGAGAAGATCAGATTCGGGTTGAGGGGGCAGGCAGTTAAGTGGTCTGGCTGGGAAGTCACTGTCAGTGGTTTGGAGTATAAGCTAAGGCCAATGGGGCATCACTGAAGGGTTCTAATTGGGGATATGGTCTGGTTTGCTTTTTCAGCTTTGTGTGTGCTGGTGCAGGGGTGGCTTGTAGGGAGCCAGGAGGAGGGGAGAGCTGAGGACTAGACTCCCAGTCCTAGGCGGGCTCTGAGCTAAACCCATCCACCCAGCTTGGAACTCTTGCCAAAAAATGTGTTTGGAGAAGACCTCCCCACTGTTTCTGAATCTTAATCCACCAGGGCCCTGAAGAGAGAAGCAAAGATGCCTGGAGGGGAGCTTTTAAGGGATGTTATTTTGCATCCTAATTGCATGCTAAAAGGCCTGTGGGCAGGGCCAGCTGCAAAGCATTAGCCACCACCAACTCGGGTGACGCAGGCCACAGAGTCTTAAAATATTTATTTTTTGGTGCATTTGGAATTCAGCATCTGCGAGGGAGCCGCCGCCAGGAAGAGAGAGGCAGAAGCAGGAACCTGTTGGCAACAGCAACCTGCCAAACAATGCAGGGCTGGGCGGGCCCTGCCTCCTGGGCCGGGAGCTGGAGCAGTGCTCTGCGCTGGCTGCTAGTGGCTTGCGCTTGGCTGCCTGGCCCTCCCAGGCACCTCTGGGAGATCAGATCGTGGCTTCCTCTGTTACAAATTGATTTTCCGCCTTATAGTTTAGGCCTGTAGTTTGCAGTCCATCTCGCATTCCTTCTGGGTCCATTTGAGGGGGAAAGAAAATCTAACTTTGAGTCCTGGACATGAGTTTAGTGGGCATATTTTGTGTGCAGCTGCAGTGACATACAGACCTGATTCTCCCCAGGAACATCAGCAGCGTGGTTAGAGGAGGGTGGAGCTGCAATTCACTCCTGCCACAGGCCAAAACTGTCACCTTGGCCAAGGCACTGTACCTCTGCCTTTTGTCTAAAAAGCGGGATGGAAGCTCCCACCTCACAAGGCTGTCTCAAAGCTTATATGAGGTTATTCATGCAATGCATCTGAGGCGGTGCCTAGGCCATCTGAGATCTCCATGAAACATGGTATTAATATTATTAGTGCCTTTTCTAGGGCATGAGCCTTGCTCAGGGGCAGCCCCCTTATATATGGCCCATGGGGAAGCTGGCCATGGACTCCTGGGCACCTGGACACAGGTGAAGGCTCAGGCTGGGGACAAGACTCAGGGAAGTGGGGTTGAGTGGGGGAACATGCATCACCCCGCACCTCTTTCATAGGCATGACTGCTTGGGAGATGGGGTTGGGAGGGGATCTTAAATGTTCAATGACTCAGATCCATCTCTTTTATCCTGGAGCGTCTGCCGAGGCAGGGAGCAGAGCTAGATTACCATGAAGTGCTCCTAATTTGCAGAGAGAGATAAGGAGCTCATCAGGACTGAAGGAGGGGGTGCTGCTCTTCCCCTGCAGCTGCTGTGAGCTGGTCCTAGGTGAGCCAGCCGCTCTGGGCTGGGGGTGGGGTGCCTGAGCTCATGATCTCAGTCCTGGTATCCACCGCGGGATGTGGCAGGGGAGGGATGGATACTCCTAGGCAGAGATGCTTGGGAGAGAGGTATGGACACAGAGAAGCCTGAACGCATATTTCTGAAAATTGGATCTATTATGAGCTTTGTGAATGCCTGTCCTGCCCAAGGGATACATGGCTGTAAGTTGGAGGCTGTGCTGCCTTTGATTTCTGCCTCTTCCTTAGTCATCCCACCCAGATCCCTCAGGGGCAGGGGAGGGTGATCCAGTCACCTTTAATTACTGGGGCTTTCTCAGTATGGCACCTGGACTCCTGGTGCCCAAAGGTCACAGGGCTGATCTGGAGAAAGACTTCCTAAGGAAGCACCAGGAGGGGCTGGTGCCATCCTAGCTTCAGGAGGCCTGTAGGGGGAGGCTTCAGCCCAAGGTCCACTTTCCTGGCTCAGTTACCAAGCAGACACTGGCCTTGGGAGGTGGACAGGCCCTGACAGAGAGGGACAGGATGCTGAAATTTTTTAGGCTCAGAAGGAGGTCAGGTGGGCAATAGAAAGGTCTAGCGGTGGGGGTTGGGGGTTGGGGTTTGAGGGGAGGACTTCCCTGGTGTCCAGTGGTTAAGAATCCACCTTGCAACGCGGGGGTGTGTGCGTTCGATTCCTGGCTGGGGAACTAAGATCCCACCTGCTGCAGGGCAACTAAGCCTCCCTGCCACGACTACTGAGCCCATGCNTCCACCTTGCAACGCAGGGGGGTGTGCGTTCGATTCCTGGCTGGGGAACTAAGATCCCACCTGCTGCAGGGCAACTAAGCCTCCCTGCCACGACTACTGAGCCCATGCACTCTAGAGCCCATGCACAACTAGAGCCTTCACATGCTGCAACGAAATCCCGCGTGACGCAACTAAGAAGACGTTGTCCTTCAGCAGTCCTGAGAAGTGGGAACCATCATGCCCATTCTACAGATGAGGAAGCTGAGGCCAGAGAGGGCAATCCCAGAAGGAGGGAGCCAGGATGGGGATGCTGCTCTTCAGACATGGAGGCCTGTTGTTGTTCTTCTCAAAAGCCAGGCTGGGCTAGGACAGGACAGAATTCAGCGACTATCCCTAGTTCTCATTGGCCCAACACCAAGGGAGATCACCGACTGTATCTTCATGTCGTCAAATCCTGTCTGCATCCCTGGGCTCACATCATATTCCGCCTCTCCCAGGAAGCTCTCCCCCTCTCACCAGTGAGCTGTGCTTCCCTGAACACCCTCTCCTTGCTTGCAGGGAAGGTAGCGCCCAACCCCAGGGAGACAGACAGTCACGGAGACCCCACTGGCACTGTCTCTATCTCCTAGACTTTAGGCAGGGTGGGACTACAATGTTTGAGGTTTACAGATTTCTCAGATATAGCAGTAGATTTATACATTTTTTATCTGGCGAGAAGAACTGTAAAGTTTACATCATCACAAAATAAACTGAACTGTGACTTCTCTTTCACGATCGATGTGGGTCCTTTGTGTACTTTTGACAGTTCTTGCATGTCATTGGCAGTTACAAGATCTTCATCCCCTCTGTGGGGGATGGTTTCGTGCGGCACCTTCCCTCTCTGAATGCTCTGCTTGTATTAAAGATGAGGAAATCATCATCAAGATCACAGCATGGGAGATCCAAAATGTGAAGCCAGTTATCTGGTCTCAAGCCTACGCATGGTCTTTATATTATACTCACTCATTCATTTAGTCAAGAAATCATCCTTAGTTCCTGCTCTGTGCCAGATTCTGTGCCAGGTACTAAGAACAGCGCGACGAGCAAGGTTTTATTCCAGCCTTCAATCCTTTTGGTGTTTCCCTTCTCCTCTGACTCCTACTGGACTACAATGTTCCCTGGTGGAGCCCACACTTTCTCAGCATCTCTCCTTCCCTGTGTCTACTGCACCAGTTTGAATCTGAAGTGTGACTAGTTAAGGAGAGGTTCTCTCAGCGACTGGTTTGGGTGGACATGTAGCAGGAACTGGCCTTCAGGTCCGTGGAGAACAGAACCTGACCAGGTAGAGAAGTTGGATGGAAAGTGATTAGAAGCCCAGGTGGAAAGTAAAGAATGCGGTCTACACAGTAGAGAAGCTGATTGCTTTTTCTCACTGTTTTCCTTTTCTTGGCTGCACATCCTGTGGGATCTTAGTTCTCTGGTCACAGATTGGACCCATGCCCACTGCAGTGGAAGCATGGAGTCCCAGCCACTGGACCACCGGGAATCCCCAAAGCGGATCGACTTTTAACAGCAGGTCCTTTCCACCCCTTGCCAGCCCCAGACTTCTCCCTTGTCCCCTCCATGGCCCTCGAAGAGTTAAACCTAAGCCACTGCCTTTGTGCCTAGTGAGCCAGGTGATGGGATGGAAGTGAATGGTAATTTGAACAAGTGTGGTCAGCTAGAAATACATAAGGAGATTGAAACATGAAAATGTCCTAGAAATTTACACAATTGATATATTGTAGCTCAGTCAGCTGTTAACTCCTTTGTATGAAAAGTGGCTGAAATAATTGGTAACCAACCTCACATTTGTTTACTGAACCTTTGCATAGAAGGACATGGAGGAGTCAGCCGTGTGGCAGGAATACCCCCAACGGCCCCAGCATGGCTCTCAGAGCAATCCCCTACCAGGCACGAATCACTACTTGGTGGGTTGCTTATGTGCTGGGCTGTCTCCTGGGCACTGAGGATGCGATGGTCAACTAGAGGAAGAGAGCCTTGTCCTCCTGGAGCCTGCCTGCTATTGGGAGAGACGGATGATGGATACACGAATACTTGGGTGATAAAGTCAGGAGGTGAGGATCACTAGGGAGAAAAGAGGGCAGGGAGTGGGTGAGGGGGAGGCTAGGAGAGCTTCTGGACAGTTCCCTTGGGATTTTAATTCTTAAAATATTCCAAGTGCAGGCCTCACCTGGCTCTCTGCTCTACAGCTTCTGTTCTATTATATTTGCTAGCTGCGTATTTTTGGAAAACTGACTTGACGTCTCTGAGCTTCAGCTGTCGCATCTGTCAAATGGGAATAAGACCTGTCACAGGGTTATCTGGGATAAAATGTGTTAAAGCTCACTGTTCACTGGAAAGCATTCAGTATAAATATGTGAACTATTAGGACTGCAACTGTGGTACAAGGTCATTCATTCATTCGTTTATCTATTCTTTCCTTTGCCAAGTATTTATCATGCTCCTCCTATATGCATTGAAGGGCATTCCACTCCTGATTTGTTATTCTGCCCCAAGCATAGAAAGACTTTGGCCTCGTTGCGACTGGGCTGGAATATTTAAATAAGATTTTACCAGAAGCTTGGGGATGAGAGCAAGGAAATGAACATGGTGTGATTCATAGGTTGTGTGTAAATGAGCATGTGTGTATGTCTGTGTCTATGTGCGCATTTGTGTGTGTGTGTCTGTGGTGTGTGTGAGAATATGAGTGTGTGTAGCTGTTTGGGAATCATGCTTCATTGCAGGGGGCATGGAGACTTTGCCCTATTTGGGGTCAGTAATATTTCCAAACCTCTTAGGCCCACCCCTATCACCCTGCAGGGCACAGCACAACCCAGAGGGTGCCATTCCCATTCGGCGGCTGACATGGAGGCTCCTCAGTGTCTCTGGCTTAGCGAGACTAGCACCACACACCCCAAGCTCCTAGGCCAGCCTCCACAGCACACAGCATCCTGTACACCCCATTTCAACTTCTTGGAGCTCTGGAGGCCCTCAGATTCTGTCTCATCCGCTCCAGGGGTGGACGAGGACCTGGCCTGGCGGGAGTTGGTGTGCTCCCCACACCCCCTCCACCACTGCTGCCCGGTGTTCCTGGCTTCGGTCCTGGGCACATACATACAGTCCACCACAGGCCAGTATGGACCTCAACCTGGGGCCATGGAAAGAGCTTTGCAGCCAGACCCTGGCTGAGACCAACCTTGCTGAGCCTCAGTTTTCACGTCTGTAATATGCTCCTAACTTCCTATGATTGCAGGGCCATTGTTAGGAGTAAAGGATGATAGACCTGGAGCCCACGCATGGGGCCTGGCCTCTAGTAGGTGTTTGCTGCTGCTGCTAAGTCGCTTCAGTCATGTTTGACTCTGTGCAACCCCATAGATGAAAGCCCACCAGGTTCCTCCATCCCTGGAGTTCTCCAGGCAATAATACTGGAGTGGGTTGCCATTCCCTTTTCCAATGCATGCATACATGCATGCATGCTAGGTCGCTTCAGCCATGTCCGACTCTGTGCGACCCCATGGACAGCAGCCCACCAGGCTCCTCTGTCCACGGGATTCTCTAGGCAAGAATTGAGAGATGGGCATGGCATTATTTCCTATGCCTAAATGAGAAATTTAAGCAAAAAGGAATACAATGAAATTAATTCATGGTGGGGCCACAGGCATTGGTGTTGGCCAAACTGAGTTGAATTTTAGCTCTTCTACTTGATGAGCATGTGACCTCCAACAAGTTAACCTAGCTGAGATTTAGCAGTGTCACCTATAATATAGGACTGATAGTAGATTCAAGTTAGCTAATGCTCATAAAGTATTTGGAGTGTGTAGTGTTCAGCCTGCCTTCTGTAACGGGGATTTCCCTGGGGTCCAGTGGTAAAGAATCGAGCTCCAAATGCATGGCGCATGGGTTCCATCCCTGGTTGTGATGCAGCTCCCCCACCCCCCACAATAGCAGGTGTAACTAATATGTTCTAAATTGGAGTTCTTTCCAATATATGCTGAATTACTAATCATTCACTAAAAATATCTACTTAAGATGATTCTCACAAACTTTTTGGGTTTTCTTTTGTTTCTTTGTTTTAAATGGAGCTCTTCTATCCTGTCATTCCTGGGGATATAGAGATATTTTAGGAAACAGGCTTACAGCATTGAGTTGCCTCACTGTGATCTTCAAGACAGGGGAGAGTGCAGAAAGAATGAAAGGACTTCTAGGTGAAAACTATGGTACTGTCTCTTATACACATCTAGATGTGTATAAGAGACAGGTGCAACCCCATAGATGAAAGCCCACCAGGTTCCTCCATCCCTGGAGTTCTCCAGGCAATAATACTGGAGTGGGTTGCCATTCCCTTTTCCAATGCATGCATACATGCATGCATGCTAGGTCGCTTCAGCCATGTCCGACTCTGTGCGACCCCATGGACAGCAGCCCACCAGGCTCCTCTGTCCACGGGATTCTCTAGGCAAGAGTACTGGAGTGGGCTGCCATTTCCTTCTCCACTAGTAGGCGTTTAAAGTGAAGTTGCTCAGTCCTGTCTGACTCTTTGTGACCCCGTGGACTGTAGCCCACTAGGCTCCTCCACCCATGGGATTCTCCAGGTAATAATACTGGAGTGGGTTGCCATTCCCTTCTCCAATGCATGCATACATGCATGCATGCTAAGTCACTTCAGCCATGTGCGACCCCACGGACAGCAGCCCACCAGGCTCCTCTGTCCATGGGATTCTCTAGGCAAGAGTACTGGAGTGGGCTGCCATTCCTTTCTCCACTAGTAGGTGTTTAAAGCGGAGTCGGTCAGTCATGTCTGACTCTTTGCGACCCTGTGGACTGTAGCCCACCAGGCTCCTCCACCCATGGGATTCTCCAGGCAATAATACTGGAGTGGGCTGCCATTCCCTTCTCCAGGGGATCTTCCTGACCCAGGGATCGAACCCAGTCTCCCACATTGCGGGCAGTTGCTTTAACCTCTGAGCCACCAGGGAAGCTCTGGTGGGTGTAGGTGTTTAGGGAACACTTATTCCCTTTATCCCCCAGTGCTGCCACTATTCCCAGTAAGAGGGGCTTGTGGTTCTCACAATTCTTCCAGGACAGAAACCCAGTCCTGAACTTTTGTCCAGAAGAGTGGAACCCTGGGTTTTCTGCTCAGTTCCTGCCAGATTCCTCCTTCCTTGTGGCAGGACCATGTCCCCTTCCTGGGCACCTGGCAACTGCCTGGAGGCCTGAATGTATTCCTGCTCAGCCTTGGTCCATAAAGCTCTGATCCTTCCATCCAGCTTCTGTCCAGAGACACCTGTTGCACTGCCTCCAGCCTCCACTGGGCTCTGGGAATCCTGGTGACATGGCTGCCTCCTCCATATTCTCCTCTGTGAAGGTTCAGGAAACAAGTGTGAGGTTGATAGCAAACTATTTCCACTTCTGTGTGGCTCTCTATGATGGTCCTGCCTGCTCGATGCTGTGCCTCAGTTGCTAGCATCTTCTACCCAACCCGTTCCCTGCAACTCACTCCATCCATGTTCTCTATTGGTCACCCACCATGGGATTCCCATGTATTACGATAAAACCTTCCATCCACTCGTGGGTGTTCTGTTCTCTGGAGTTGCACATCATGAGTGCCATCCCTTCTACCTGTGGCACTCTTTAGAGTGGTGGTTCTCCACCTTGACTCCTCACTAGGAGCACCTGAGGAACTTTAAAAAATACTAGTGCCTAGGTCCATCTCAGATCAATTGGAACAGAATTTCTGGGGGAGAGGTCTGGGTATTAGTGTTTTCTAAATTTCCTCTAGATGGTTCTGAGAAACAGCCAGGGCTGAGATCCATTGCTTTAGAAAATGAATGATTGCTAGCTTTACTTTTCCCCATCCTCATCTCCTAGGAGCTATTTACAACTTTCATAGGATTCCGTTTTTGAACTTTCATCATTCTAGTCACTGTTCACATTATAGGTGACTGCCTAGGTCAAGACTAAAACTTCTTTTGCTCATAATATTATATCTCTATTAATATGAACCCAAATCAAATGAGCTCTTTCTGTCTATATACCATTCCATGACTTATTTAAGGTCACTTAGTCTCTTCCCTTCAATAGCTCCTCTATTTTTCTACTGTTTCCACCAACATAACAATGCCTCTTCAAATAGAATGAAAAGTTAATTCCACAAACACATGCAATCAATTCAAGGAAAACCTTCCCGGACTTGGCACAACTTTCTGCAGGGTTCAGAGTGATTACTGGAGCTCCTTTTGTTTCAACAGGTCTATCCTGAGGTTAGCTCCATTCATCGCCCCTGATTTGGGGTGCACATAACAGGTTTCTAACTCCCATACATTCAATACCTGCTCTTCTTAAACTTAAATAACAAATTCCATTAAAAGAGCATTAGCAAGGCACTCCAGTAATTAATCTTCTCCAAAGAACTAATAGTTCAGAAGGCACGCAGTGGAACAAGGGCATCGTACATCACTAAGCTCATTTATCCTAATTGATTTATCTAAGAACTGCTGGGGCAGCTGGCCTTGTGCCCAGTGACCCATGGTGGGGGCCCCATGGATGCTTGGAGTTGGGGAAAGGATAGTGTGGCTAGAGCTGGCTGCATCCTGATCACAAGGCAACAAACAACATAATGGGCCAACCTCAGAGGCGGGCCAGCTCGGGGAAGCTTTTAGAGGCTCTCAGCAGCCCTTGTAGTGCACCCAGATTACACACAGAGCTATTTCACATCATTAAACCCCCCTGCTTTGTCCTGGGTGCTGCACGCTCTCTCTGCATCAGGCTGGGCTTCAAAGTAACTACTTTGCCAAAGCAGGTGTAACTATGGCGGCAGGATGACCCTGGAGCACAGGGACGCATTTGCTAGCTGTTTGTTTGTTTGCTTGCTGGCCTCCCAGACCTGGCGCTGGGGATGATGCTCTGAGGACCTGCATCTTCTCAGCCTGCCTGCTTAGGTTCTTACTGCCATTGGCACCAAGGGCTGAGGAGTCGGCAACCCCGGGCTCCAAGACCCATCAGAGGCCACTCTGGTGATATTCTCCCTGCCCTCCCCATCCCCAGCCCCAAACCACTCCTTCCTCAGGCTAGTCAACGATATGTGGGCAATTGAGAATGGTCCTCTAGTGCAGGAAAAGCCTGGGTTATGCATGGTCCCGCCTCTATTTTCCCTAAGAAGCAGGAAACGAGGCACCAACAAGGGAGAACAGAGTCCACGGGGACAGACTGCTGTGCCAGTTGATACCCTCTCTGACCTCCAGGAACTCTTCTGCTAGGTGCTTTGTGCCATGACTGACCCTTCCCCAGGCTCATCTGCTTTTCTCTCATAACCTCCTGTATGGAGCCCTTCCTGATGCCCAACCCATAGTGCTGAATTTCCCTCTGAATTCCCTCTGCCTCCTCTGCTTCCAGGCTCCAGCCCATCCTGATCTCTATTTTCCCAGTCTCCATCCTTCCCAGCTTCTCCTTTCACAGATGCACAAGCTGGGTAGGCCCCTGGACTGGAGTTCCTGCTGCCAGCCTCTGTTATTGCCTGGGTTTATGTTTGCCTTCTGCAATGTTTTTCTGCTTATGTCTCCCAGGTCCTAGTTGGAAATAGAGTCCTGCCCTGCAAACCAGCCCATCTGTCTGGAGCACTAATGCATCCAATCCCCATCTAGCTTTTGCCAGCTCTGTCCTCTCCTTGGGGCTGAATCCTGTTCTCTGTATCCCTGGCCAAACCTGACAGACCACAATAAATCATGTTGCTGCTATCCTCTGCTCCATGTGCCATTTTTGTACCCTACCCACTAGACCGACAGATCCATGTATAGTGAACCAAGGTCACTCCTGGAAGCTGGAAATTCTGGCTCCTGTCCCCCCCACCCCTGCCCTCCTTTCCCCTGTTAGAGTCCTAACTTGCAGCAAGCCTGCATAATGTGGGACATCTACAGACTCAGTGGCTCATTCCTTCCTTCCTTTGAGCTTCAGTTTCTTTTTCTGTGAGATGAGAAGGTTGGAAATAATGATTCCCAGGGGTTCTTTTACATTTGAAACAAAATGGAAAGCAAGAGACCCTGAAGACAAGAGGGATTAATGCGGTGGTCAAATCAAGCTGGGTCTACTCTCCTCTTTGCCTGGGGCCTCCACATCACACAGGACTTGGCAGTGGATTTACAGAAGACTCTCAGCACAAGGGCCCTGGGCTCTCACCTTTGGAAAATGGTGCAATTTAATGGTAATGCAATTACAGATGTGCTGAGATTGAAACAGCCCATCTTATCTCAAACTCATCTTCCCCACCAAGTATCAGGGCAGGTGCTGATTCCTAATAGCTGCTGAAATAAATTCACCAGGCAGCTGGGGGCTCCTAGAGAGGAGATCTGTGTGCAGAGAAAGGGAGGTTGAGAAGAGGGGAGAGAAATGGAGACAGGGAGGAAGAGAGCAGGTGAGAGAAAGGGAAGGAGAGAGCAGAAGAGAAATGACACATGGAGAAATGGGGAAAGATAGAAGGAGTGTTAGAGGGAGGGGATGGCTAGGAAAGAGAGTAGAGGGAGGCAAAGAGAAAGAGAAAGTGACAAAGCAGGAAGAGAAGGAGGGAGCTAGTTACAATGAGGGAGGGAGATAGAGAGGAAGGAGAAAATGGTGAGAGAGGAAAAGAGAGGAGAAGAGGGGAAGTGAAATGGAGAGAGACACAGAGATGGAGAGACTGACAGAGATAATGAAGAAGATACCTGGGGGAGAGGGCGAGAGAGAGAGGAGGGAGTGGAAAAGAGATTGAGAGGGTGTCAAGAAGTGGGTAGGTGAGAGAAAAGGACCAGTGTGGGGGTGGAGATGATGAGGAGATAGAAAGAGATACTGAGTAGTGGTAGTAGAGATGGGTCTGTACTTCTGAAATACTGGGCTTCCCAGACTCACCGGAGGCTGTGCCATGCTGAGCAGGTATCCAAATGGAAAACACACACACACACACACAGATAAATCATGAAGTAGCTGGTAATACTGTGTCTCTAAAGACGAAGGCAACCATCAGAGAGAGCAAGCAGGAGAGAAGGCATCTGAGGACTGGATCCAGAATTATACAGAGGCTTGGGAGCTCTGGAAAGAAGGAAAATGTAATGATCCAAGACTCTAGAATAGGCACAGCTCCCCAGACAATCAGCCAGTCCCTCTAGCCTCTATTCAGTCCCACTTTGGCAATTCTGGGACGGCTTGGATTCAGAACCACGGACAGCTCCAAGCATCCCTCCAAGATTCAAGCTCCACAGCCTAGGGCGGCGGTACGCCAGATCCCTTCCTGCAGCCCACTCCCACGTGGACCCCTTGCTTCCCCTGAAAATGGCTCTTTTGGGCAGTTGGAATGCAGACCTGTGAGCTGCTGAATAGATCACTCATTTTTCAGACATGGTTTTGATCCTGGTGTTACTTTACTGGATCACCGAGTGGAAGGGGCTCACAGAGAAAATGGCCTTTTTTATAACCTTGGCAAAATGCTCCCTCACTGATGAGATGAGCCACCCAGCGAGTGTGCGTGCGCACATATGATACATAACTAACCAGAAGCATAATCTTCTAAATTGAAAGCCATAATGTTTGCTGTTGGAGCTAAATATTAACAGGGCGTTGTCTCCCAATGACCCTCGGGAGGCAGCTGGCTTAGCGGGAGGCTGTCGTCATATTCAAGCAACTTGATTAAATTCCTTTCTGCCATCAGAATTAAGAAATAAATAGTTTTATGAGGGTCATGCCACAAAGGACAGACAAATGAAATGCTCAAGAAAGAGGGCGGAGCTGGATGCCTGCCAATACCTGCTTTGTAGTCCTGGAGGGAGCATCCTCACCCTTCCTAGGGTGAACTCAGGACTGCAGGCTGACTGCGGCTCTCTCCTTCCTTGGGGCATTCCTGCTGACCCAGCTCTGCAGTCTCCTTCGTCCCTGTTTATCTGAGAGCAGAATGGATATGTGGGATCCCTCTCAGGATACCTGTCAAAGACTCACACAGAATGCAACAAAATCTAGAAGCTTAAGTCATGGCCTCTGAAGCTAGACTATCAGGGTTCAAATGACAGCTCTGCCACTGACTAGCTGTGTGATCTCAGGCAACTCACATAGCCTCTCTGTGCTGAAGTTTCTTTAGCTACAAAATGGAGTGGTACCTACCCTGCAGAGGCATTGTGAGGATTTAATGAACACTAAGATGCTTAGTACATAGTAAGCACTATATAAGCAGTTATTATTATAATTATTATCACACTATATAAGCATTTACTATTATTATTATTATCATTAATATCTTCATTTAGGTTGAGCCATATACAATTGTTATTTTGTAGATCAAAAAATTTATTACTAGCAACTTGATATGTAGTTTATACAGCAAGATTTTTTTCCTTCTGTGGCCATCCTTTCTTGCTCTGTGGTCCAGACTCAGCTTCAGCAGTGTTGCAAAGGTTCTATTACATAAACATATGTTAACAATGTGCTGCTTTTATACTCAGAAAAGAATAATTTTTTAAAAATGGAAAAATTCCAGCTAACCTGGACAGACTCAGAAAGTTTAATGTGCATTTCCTTTAGAAGGAGGAAATCCTAGGGAATTATTATTTATTGGCTACCTTAAAGGTCTTCCCTAGTAGTTCAGCTGGTAAAGAATTTGCCTGCAATGCAGGAGACCCCGGTTTGATTCCTGGGTTGGGAAGATCTGCTGGAGAAGGGATATGCTACCCACTCCAGTATTCTTGGGCTTCCTTGATGGCTCAACTGGTAAAAATTACACTGGTTGTTCTGTGTGTGTTAAGTTTGTCTCAATAATTCTGTGAAGTGTGCATGGGGACCCCATTTTTTAGATTAAGAAACTGAAGCTCCTAGAAGTTGAATGATTTGTTGAAAATCACACAACCAAGGAGGCAGAACAAGAGTTCAAATCTACTACATCATTCTTGAGAAAGAGGGTAGAATGTGCTGCGTATTTGATGAATACTGTCTGACTTCATCCATCTTTCTCTTTGGATTTCTCCTCCTGTCCTCCTCTCCTTGCACCTGTGTCTCCAACACAGACCTCTTTCTTTTCTATAAAGTGATGAAAATACAAGATCATGCAAATTGCCCCACTGTCTGTCCAGAAAGCCCATACTGACCTTTTAATATCCTAGTCTTAGTAAGAGCCACGTTTAAATGAGTGGCCCTAGCTTCTGGAGACCTGATCTTGTCAGTAAAATCCTGTTCATAGTAAACAGTCCAGAAAAAAGGGGGAGGGAGTAGAAATCACATGACCAGGAGCAGAACTTAAGTGAGTAGGATGGTGGGAGGGGGGACTTGTAAAGTAACTAGCTGAAATGTTATTTGTATTGGAAAAAAAAGTCACAGAGGGAAAAGAAGTAATACATGAAACCTCAATTTTTTCTTACTTTGAGTCCATTTTGGCCCCAGAGAGAAGCAGGCAGAAAACGTCCTGTTCTGAACATGAATACAGTGTGGTCAGCCTGACCTGGAAAACTGTCTGTAGTGGTTCTTCGGAAGGTAAAGAAGAGGGACAAGTGGCCTAGATAACCTTGGCATGGGTGGTGCCTGTGAGAGGGGCTGGCTTCCAATTTATAAAGTCGCTGAGCCCCTTGGGTGTCTCTCCAGCAGGAGCTCAGCCTAGGAAGTACCCTAGGGGCAGTTGGGGACTTAGATGTGGGTGGAGGAAGAGAGGTACTATCACTCATGCTTTAACATCTTTATTTGATGCTCATCACAACTCTTGAGATGGTATTGTTATCTCTATTTTATAGGGCAACTATTAATAACAATAGCAGCAGTGGGAATAGTCAAGCGGCAGCAGTAGTAAGTAACTATTTACTTTGAATCCAAGATATTTCATAAGAACCTGTAGACATAAGCAGATATACTGGGTGTCTGTCCCCCACTGGCTTATATCCCCCCTACACCCCCTTCATACTGTAGAGATGTCACAGGGAAGTGCTGTCCAGCCAGGGACTGTTTCTATTCCCAATCTGCCTTGCATCTATTAATAGATGGGGCGGCTTGGTTTCATCAGTGGAATGTGAAGGGAGATAATGCATCTTCCTTCTGGTCCAAAGTGGATAAGAATAAGGTGTGTCTTCTCCAAATTTCCTTTCTACCCATTGACTGGATTCAGAGAGCTTCATACTTCTAAGGGGATGGCAAAGCCACTGGCTAGAAGTGGCCTGAGCCCCCAAGTCACATCTAAACAGAAACAATCTCATTTAACTGTGATGTGACTGAGAAATACACTCTATTGTCTTAAGCTACTGAAATGTTGGGGCTTATTTGTTACAGCAGCTATTGTTGTTGCTTAGTTACCGAGTCGTGTCTGACTGTGACCCCATGGACTGTTGCCTGCCAGGCTCCTCTATCTGTGGGGTTTCCCAGGCAAGACTACTGGAGTGGGTTACCATTTCCTTCTCCAGGAGATCTTCCCAATCCAGGAATCAAACCCAACTCTCCTGCATTGGCCTGCAGATCCTTTATTGCTGAGCCATCAGGGAAGCCTATTACAGCAGCTACTGTGACTCTAACTAATATACATACATTATCTCACTTAATTTTTGCAACAATTTTTAGGTGGCTGATAGCAAGAACCCATTATAAAGACAAAGCAATCTAAACTCAGACGTTAAGTTTGCCCAAGACTACGTAGTCAGTAGGTGATTCAGCCAGGATCTGAACCTAGATTTTTCTGACTTCAGGCTTACAGCATTGAGTTGCCTCACTGTGATCTTCAAGACAGGGGAGAGTGCAGAAAGAATGAAAGGACTTCTAGGGTAAAACTATGGTATGAAAGCCTGTCCTTTCCCCAGAATTAGAACCAGCCTTGTGGGTGCATTTCAGAACAACTTTAGGGCTAATGAGTCAGAAAGGGAAACCTTCAGAGACTGGGCTTAGGTTCAGGGTTTAGGGCTTAGGTCCAGGAAGAGGAAGGAAGGGAAGAGAATGGCGTAATGTGGGACCTGAACCTGAGAACTCCACACAGGTCACAGGGGCCCCCGCAAGGCTTAAGTGAGGGCTTGAGGCCAACAGCATGAGCTTGATCTTTCCCTTCCAGGGTCCTCCCTCTGAGACATGGAAAACAAGAACAAGAATGACAATCACAGTAATTGTCATAGGAAATGTAGCAGTAGCAGTAGAAATAGTGGGAACTGGTACTCATATAGCACTTACTATGTACCAAGTACTCTTATTCCGCAATGCATGCTCTTCAACTCCTAGTAAGAATGGAGCTCTACATCAAGTTCCCACTAGCTATCTGTTTTACACATGGTAGTGTGTATATGGGGCTTCTCCAGTGGCTCAGCAGTAAAGAATCTGCCTGCAATGCAGGAGCCGCAGGAGCCTTGAGTTTGATCCCTGGGTCAAGAAGTTCCCCTGGAGGAGTACGTGGCTACTCACTCCAGTATTCTTGCCTGAAGAATCCCATGGACAGAGGAGCCTGGCAGATCGCAGTTCATAGG
The DNA here is from genome assembly GCA_006410675.1 of Oreotragus oreotragus. Taxonomy (NCBI): domain Eukaryota; kingdom Metazoa; phylum Chordata; class Mammalia; order Artiodactyla; family Bovidae; genus Oreotragus; species Oreotragus oreotragus. Next base: position 235,880 of record SJYX01022521.1, on the reverse strand, counting down.
GTCACAAAGAGTCAGGCGCAACTACAGCAGTTTAGCAGCAGCAGCAGTGTGTGTATGTCAATCCTAATCTCCCAGTTCGCCCCACCATCCTCTTCCCCCACTGGGTCTGTTTTCTATGTCCACATTTTTATTCCTGACCTGCAAATATGTTCCTCTGTACCATTTTTCTAGATCCCATGTCAGTTCAGTTCAGCTCAGTCATTCAGTGGTGTCTGACTCTTTGCAACCCCATGGACTGCAGTATGCCAGGCCTCCCTGTCCAACACCAACTCCCCGAGCTTACTCAAACTCACATCCATTGAGTCGGTGATGCCATCCAACTATCTCATCCTCTGTCATCCCCTTCTCCTCCTGCCTTCAATCTTTCCCAGCATCAGGGTCTTTTCTAGTGAGTCGGCTTTTCGCACCAGGTGGCCAAAGTATTGGTGCTTCAGCTTCAACATCAGTCCTTTCAATAAGTATTCAAGATTGATTTCCTTTAGGATTGACTGGTTTGATCTCCTTGCAGTCCAAAGGACTGTCAAGAGTCTTCTCCAACACCACAGTTTGAAAGCATCAATTCTTTGGTGCTCAGCTTTCTTTATGGTCCAACTCTCACCACCATACATAACTACTGGGAAAACCATAGCTTTGACTAGACAGATCTTTGTTGGTAAAGTGATGTCTCTACATTTTAATATGCTGTCTAGGTTTGTCATAACTTTTCTTCCAAAGAGCAGGCATCTTTTAATTCCACATATATGTGTTATATATGATATATATTTTCTCTTTTTGACTTACTTCACTCTGTATGACAGACTCTGTGTAGCACAGGGAGCTCAGCTTGGTGCTCTGTGATGACCTAGTTAGGTGGGATAAGGGGGTGAGAGAGAGGTCCAAGGGGAAGGAGAGATACATTATGTACATAGAGCTGATTCACTCTGTTGCACAGCGGAAGCTAATGCAACACTGTAATGTAATTATACTCCAATTTAAAAAAAGAGTAGAGCTGATTACAGAAGCATGACTGGGGCCAGCACTGTCTGCAGATAAGGATCCAGGTCCAACCTCAAGCAGAGCCACTTTGTAAGACTCAGTTCAGTTCAGTCGCTTAGTCGTGTCCGACTCTTTGTGACCCCATGAATCGCAGCACGCCAGGCCTAGGAAGCTAACGCAACACTGTAATGTAATTATACTCCAATTTAAAAAAAGAGTAGAGCTGATTACAGAAGCATGACTGGGGCCAGCACTGTTTGCAGATAAGGATCCAGGTCCAACCTCAAGCAGAGCCACTTTGTAAGACTCAGTTCAGTTCAGTCGCTTAGTCGTGTCCGACTCTTTGTGACCCCATGAATCGCAGCACGCCAGGCCTCCCTGTCCATCACCAACTCCCGGAGTTCACTCAGACTCATGTCCACTGAGCCAGTGATGCCATCCAGCCATCTCATCCTCTGTGGTCCCCTTCTTCTCCTGCCCCTAATCCCTCCAGCATCAGAGTCTTTTCCAATGAGTCAACTCTTCGCATGAGGTGGCCAAAGTACTGGAGTTTCAGCCTTAGCATCATTCCTTCCAAAGAAATCCCAGGGCTGATCTCCTTCAGAATGGACTGGTTGGATCTCCTTGCAGTCCAAGGGACTCTCAAGAGTCTTCTCCAACACCACAGTTCAAAAGCATCGATTCTTCAGCGCTCAGCCTTCTTCACAGTCCAACTCTCACATCCATACATGACCACTGGAAAAACCATAGCCTTGACTAGATGGACCTTAGTCGGCAATGTAATGTCTCTGCTTTTGAATATGCTGTCTAGGTTGGTCATAACTTTTCTTCCAAGTAGTAAGTATCTTTCAATTTCATGGCTGCAGTCACCATCTGCAGTGATTTTGGAGCCCCCCAGAATAAAGTCTGACACTGTTTCCCCATCTATTTCCCATGAACATAAGACTAGAATGAAAATTTAGAACTCCATGTGCCTGGGCTTGGTGAAGGCTGACTTCAGTGGCTGTCTAGATTTGCTTATGAGCCTTCAAAGCTCTGGCTCTTAGTTTTCTTGGGCAACTGCCTCTGAAATTCCAGCGGACTTCTTGTGGGATCTCTCTAGGGACAAAGAGTGGGTGAAGTCAGGGATTGGGATTTACTAGGAGAGTGAGGCGGTGGGTCAAGGAATGTGCCTTCTGTATGTTCTAAGAGCTCAGGCGGCACTAGTGGTAAAGAACCTGCCTGCCAATGCTAGGAGACAAAAGAGACGTGGCTTCAATCCCCGGGTTGAAACAACGGCATCCCACTCCAATATTCTTGCCTGGAGAATCCCACTGACACAGAAGCCTAGAGGGCTATGGTCCATAGGGTCATAAAGAATCAGACACAACTGAAGCAACTTCACACACACATACATGTTCTGAGGATAGAAATTCAGAACTGAGCGGGTCTAGGTCTTTGGGGTCAAGAAATCACCCAGGCTGGATCAAAGCTCAGTTAAGGCTGAAGGATTTCCCTGGTGGTCCAGCGGTTCAGGCTCCATGCTTCTGAGGCAGGGGACCCAGGCATGAACCCTGGTCAAGGAATTGGGATCCCATGTGCTGCCAAGCACAACCTGAAGATGAAAAATTTAAAAAGAAATTAAAATTATTTTTAATGGAGGGGGACACATATATATCTGTTGGCCGATTCATGTTGATGTATGACAAAAACCATCACAATATTGTAAAGTAATTATCCTCCAATTAAAATAAGCTGATTAATTAAAAATAGCAGAACAGGGAGAGAGTGTGGGCCTTACTATGTGTGGAAACACACCCTGCCAAAGCTTTTCCTGCAGTGAGAATTAGTGCTACCTATATCAGGTTTTGCTGTGTAACAAACTGTCTTGGCACTTAGTGGCAGAAGGACACTTCTATGACATGGGTTTGGCTTGGCTAATCTCAACTGGATTACTGATGTCAGCTGGGCCTGAATGGATTAGAATGGCCTTACACATTTAGTGGTATGGCTGCTGTGGGTTCAGGGGATGAGAGCGAGTGAACCACATGTTTCTCGTCTTCCAACAGGCTAACCTGGGTGGGTCACATGGTAGATGCCAGAATCCAAGGGCAGCAAGAGGCAACAGGCAAGGAGCAAGCACTTTTCAATTTTCTGCTGGTGATGTGTTTCTTATACTGTCCCCCTGAAAGTAAGTCATGAGGTCAATTCCAGAGTCAGTGCGCAAGCGGGTGTACCCAGGGGCCAGGATCTAGGGAGGCGTGAACGAGTCCGGCCATGACTTTGCTCTAGTGTCTCTATCTGTGGCAGAGGTTGCACAGCTAAGAAGAGGGCCTTGGGACTTCCCTGCTGTTCCAGCGGCTGTGACTCTGTGCTGCCAATGCAGGGAGCCTGGGTTTGATACTTGCTCAGGGACCTAGATCCTACTACTGCACATAAGTGCTCGCATGATGCAACTAAAGACTCTGCATGCTGCAAGGAAGATCAAAGATCCTGTGTGCCACAGCTAAAACCTGGTGCAGTCAACCAACCAATCAATAATTAAAGATAAAAGACATGGAGCCAGCCTAAATGTCCATGAACTGGTGAAGGGATAAGAAGGTTTGAGATATATACAATGGAATATTACTCAGTCATAAAAAGAGCAAAACAGTGCCATTTGCAGCAATATGGATGAACTAGAGGTTATCATACCAAGTGAAGTGAAGTCAATCTGACAGAGAAAGACAGATACTATATGGCATCACTAATACATGGAATAAAGAAAAAAAACAAAAGAAGACAGTCTCTTTGGGAGACTCTCCCTAAAGGGGTTTGGATCTAGGAGGTCTGGGTTGAAGTCCTGGATTTACTCCTAAATGTTCTAGGACAAGCGACCTCAGTTTCCCTACTTCTGTATTGGATGACAGTACTATTGTGAAGATCAAAGGAGGCGATGCTTGTGGAAGTCTTTTGCGAACCGTGAAACCCCGTACAAGTGTCAGTTGTTACTTGCCTTCTGCGCTAGGAATGTAGGTGGACCTTATTAACCACTTGGAAATTATCCACTTGGTGGCGAACCCTCAGCCTCCAGGATGACTTAGCTTGGCTCCCCACCCACTCTGGAGCAGCCTCACTCATCACAGTATGCTTGGGGAATGCAAAATCACTTTAATATTGGCTAGAGACAAGAGTAATTAGGAAGGTAAATCTGCTGAAAAAAAAATCATATTATGCAAATGTGATTAGCAATGACTTTGGGTTTCTTTATCATCTGAGAGTTTCAGTTCCTTGGCACAAATGTGGAGAGTTGCTTACTGTGTTCATTGGGGTGACTCCTAGTAGGTGCTCAGAAAATGGGAGCTTGTGAACACAGAAGTGGGGAGAGGGGCCTGCAACCCTAGGCGTTGGGAAGCGGGCTCCTCTGTCAGTCCCTCAGGGAGGGGCTGTGGGTCCCGCAATCAGGTCCTGAGCTGATCCTGGTGGAGGAGGTCAAAGGAGCAGACTTCACTGGTGATAAGCCTCCCCAGGAGGGGAAGAGGCCCTCTCTTCCAGGCTGGAGGCACACCTGAAGAAGAAAGGGCTGGAGGCGTGGTCCCGAACAGCTGGTTCCTGCTATGGGGCTCCCCCTGTTAGAGGCCGGTGGCATCACAGTGGTTTGAGAGTGTGACCCTGGCTCTGCCTGTGTGGGCCACCAGATGGAGGATGGTGAGGGTCTGGGGCTGTCTCCTGCCTGCTGGGTTCCAGTGTGTTAATTTACAGTCGGGGCATTCTTTCCCAGGACTAGAACACACAGCAGATTCCGCCAGATTCGTGTGTTCTCTGGACAGGGCTGGGGATGGTACCTCCTTGGCTTTTGGAGCTCCTTTTATAAAAGTCCAAAAAAAAAAAAAAAGAAGAAAAAGAGTACCCACTTATTGAGTGCTTACTCAGAATCAGATGCTGTGCGACCTGCTTCGTGTTATGACCTTGTTTAACTTTCCTAACAGTTAAACAAGGTGGGCACTATTAGTATCATGTCTGTTTAGGTTAAGGAGCTGGCCACGCTGGATGTTCACTAAATTTACTGTGGTAATCATTTAACAGAGAGTTGGACACGACTGAGCGAGTTCACTTTCACTTTAAGGAGCTGGCCACGATGGATGTTCACTAAATTTATTGTGGTAATCATTTAACAATATATGTTAAGTCTAATCATTATGCTGTACAACTTAAACCTGTAGCGGTATTGTTATTTTTAAAAAATTAATTTATTTATAGTTTCGGCTGAGCTGGGCCTTCAGCTCTGCACACAGGCTTTCTCTAGTTCTGGCGAGCAGGGGCTCCTCTCTTAAAGCAGGGTTGTGTGGCTTCTCATCGCTGGGGCTCTATCTAGAGTGCCTGGCTCAGTAATTATGGCACACGGGCTTAACTGCTCCATCGCATGTGGGATCTTCCCAGACCGGGGTTCGAATCCACGTCCCTTGAACTGACAGGGAGATTCCTAGCCACTGGACAGCCAGGGAAGCCCAGCTGTCTGTTATTTATATCTCTATAAAACTGTGGGAATAAAGAAGCAGCAGAAACTGAGGCCCAGAGCGGCTAAGCGATTTTCTCAAGGACATCTCTGTCAGTAGTGGAGCTGGGATTTGAACCTGGGCCCTGTTGGATTCTGAAGTCTGTGCTGTGAACCCACGGCTGTGCAAGTCCCACCTTTCCCTGTGGGGCATCCCATGAATGAGTCGGTGGTGACTGCTTCCTGCACTCACCTCCCTGCCTTCCCCTGCACATCCCTGTGCGTGTGCGGGTCACCCCATGGAGACTCTGACGTGCTCCAGCTTCTCCAGAATTTTCTGGAAGCTGGCAGTCCCTTCTCCACCCTGGGAGGGTGCGCACTGTCTCTCCTCCTGGCTTTCCATACACTGATTTCAGCCCGCTTTCTCAGGTCGTGGGAACACCTCGGTCTGCAGCAGGCAAAGGGTCCTGGGGGAACTCCTGAGACGGTCTTGTGGGCTCCCTCATAGCCCATCCTCCAGCCCAGCCCTCCCTAAGTTTTCTGAGATCCCACTGTGTCTGTGTGCCCCTACTTCTCTCCTGTGCTTTTGGCGGCGTGGGGCCCCACCGTGACTCCCCCGCTCCCACCTCTGAAAGGACTGCAGAGCATCAGGGAGGTTCTCAGAAGAACCCCTCCTGCCCCAGGTGTGTGCTTCTATCACCAAGTGAGTGGGCAGACAGGATGTGGAGCAGCCAGCACCCCTCGTAGGACCAGAGCAGCTGTGCTGGGGTGGGGGAGACAGCTGTCCCAGCCCATCCCGGGGTCCCCGGGTCTCTGCAGGCTCCCTCAGTCCTCTCATGGGACTTCCCCGGTGGCTCAGATGGTAAAGAATCTGCCTACAGTGCAGGAGACCTGGGCTCGATCCCTGGGTGGGGAAGATCCCCTGGAGAAGGAAATGGCAACCCACTCCAGTATTCTCGCCTGAAGAATTCCATGAACAGAGGAGACTGGTGGGCTATGGTCCACAGGGTCGCAAAGAGTTAAACACGACTGAGCTACTTTCACTGACTCACTGACTTCAGTCCTCTCTAGTCAGCGAGTCAGGCACAGACAGGCCTTCCCTGACCTTCCTTTCCAACAGGCTCTGGATCATTTTCTTTCCTGGAGCAGCTCCGAGTCGCTGAGGCTGACATGTCCAGAGCTGGCCACCTCTTGCCCACATCCTGTTCAGGAAGGGCATCTGTGATGGTTCCTCACTTTCATGTCGAATGGAGGCTGGATCTCTTCCATGCACGCTGCTCCCTCATCCCTCCTCCATCCACGTGGCCTCGGGGTTAGCTCTGCCAAGACCCCGAGGTAGCCCAGCACACCTGACACCAGCCTCCTCCTGGTTCACAATCACACAGAGGCCACAGCAATCTCCAAACGTGAACTGCCTATGAGTGACACTCAAGTCACTTGGACAGCATCAGAGACCTGCTGTGATCTGGCCTCCACCTCTCCTGTCCATGACCCCTGACACCGTCATAGCGTGCTCGATACCGAGCTGCCTTGCCTTATAATGTGCTGCCTGTGTGTGCAGTGACATTCCCTCTTCTCTCAAGACAGTGTGAGGCTGTGTCCCCTACCACCCCGTTATCTTTGCCGGCTCCCAGGGCTGTGCGGCTCCTCCCCCAAAAGCCCACGCACCCTCTAGGTTCCCCCAGCATTCTGTCTGCTTGTCTATTACAGCCCAATTGCGTTGCAGCTATTGGTTTGCACTCTCATCTCCCAACCGGCCATCAGCTCCTCGAGGGCACAGACACAGGATTATTTATTGCCGAATCCCCAGCCCAGCTGAGAGCCCAGCACATAGTAGGCGCTCAATTAGTGCTAGTTGAATCGAATTCCCTCACCACTCCTGGAACTGATTCAATTTGAAAATGACATTGAATCCAGAGAATTGATTTCTGTCTCCCCCAAGGGCGTGTGAAGATACAATTCATCTCCTTGTTGGTTGCTCTTTTATACAGAAAACTCCTGTTTCTGGATGGAATGGAGCCTGCAGACTGTGCAGGAGGGGCAGGGGGCCGTAAAGTGGAGCAGAGTTTGCTTTTCTCAGGGTAAGGTGTGCAACAGCCGAGGCACCCTGTCACGTCACGGCAGTGAAAGACTGGGGACCCCATGTTTCTATCTGCAATCCAGCCAGAGGCTACAAGTTGCCTTCCATCCCTCCTGGCTGAAAAATAGGGGGAATAAATTACCCAGGGCACTAAAAGTTGCATTAAGCAAATAAACATTTCGACAAGAATTATATGTGACATTCAAGAGAAAGCAAATAAACCCTAAGTTATGGGGACCTGTCAATGCTCTAGGAGAATTAAGTAACTAAAAATTGTTAGTAGCATCAGCGACAGGCTCTTAAACCTTCCCTGGCTCCCGCCCCCACTGCAGGGGCTTGGAGAGAGATCACATGTTCCCTGTCGTGTGTCTCCTGAGAAAGTCTCAGTCTTCCGGGAACTCAGGTCTGGAGGAGCCTCAGAAAGCCTGCAGGCCAGGGCTTTCAAGCACTGTTCCGAGGACCCCTAGGATCCTGCAGAAACACTGCAGGGTCTGTAGGAAAGGGCAGCCCAGCAGGCAGAACCCACCTCCCATCCTTGCACCCGCCACCAGCTTACAACCCTGCCCTGTCCAACCAAGGAAACTCCTCTTTGATCTGGATTATATTCTTTAGGGACCCCAAGAAACTCTCTTTCAGGTAGATGGTTCTGCCACTAAGTGGCTTGAAAACCAGTCCTGAGCTTCATAGGTGGTGCTAGCTGTTAAGAACATACCTGCCCATGCAGGAGACGTAAGAGACGTGGTTCGATCCCTGGGTCATGAAGATCCCCTGGAGAAGGGCAGGGCAACTCACTCCAGTGCTCTTGCCTGGAGAATCCCATGGACCGAGAAGCCTGGCGGGCTACAGTCCACAGGATCGCAAGCAGTCAGACATGACTGAAGCGAATTACCACACACGCACTCATCTCCTGGAGCTAACATGCTCTAGGTAATGGAGTTGGAGAAATCTCCCTTAGAACACTTTGGTAAATGATTGTTCAGCCTCTTTTGAACACTCCTGAGGACAGGGAGCTCATTCTGGAATTTTCATCAGACTCCTCTACTCTCCTTTGCATGAGATTCCATCCCGGGAGTCTGGTGCCAGAGACTTGAGTTGGAATCCAGGTTTTGTCACCTATTCAAAGTTTAAATCTGTGTCTCAGTTTCCCTATTGGTGAAAAGGAGACAAAATGTATTAGTCTCCTTTGGCTGCTGGTCACAAATTACTTCAAGGCTTAAAAAAGCAATAGATAGCCAGTGGGAAGCTGCAGTGTAGCGCAGGCAGCTCAGTTCAGTGCTCTGGGATGGCCTAGAGGGGTGGGATAGGGGTGGGTTTGTGGGAGGCTCAAGAGGAAGGGGGTATATGTATACTTAAAGCTGATTCATGTTGTTGTATAGCAGAAACCAACATAACTCTGTAAAGTAATTATATTCCAATTAAAAAAATATGGCCTTTATGGCTCTACAAAAATAAATGAATAAATAACACACACTCACACAATCCAAACAGAGAACCCCACAGATTTGTTATTATATAGTTTTGGAGGTCAGAAGCTCAAAATGGGTCTTAAGGAATTAAATTCAGGGGTCTCAGGGCCCGTGTTCCTTCTCGAGGCTCCAGGAACACCCTTGCCTTTCTGGAGGCCACCTGCATCCCTCGGCTCACGGCCCCTTCTTCACTCTTCACAACACGTGGCTCTAGTCCCTGCCGCAGCTCTAGTCTCCTCGACTCTGGCCCTCTGCCCTCTTATAAGGACCCATTCATGATACTGGGCCCACCAGGATGATCAGGCTGACCTCCCCAACTCAGGGTCTTTAACATGACCGCATCTGCAGAGACCCTTCTGCCATCTCAGGTGACACCCTCACAGGTTCTGAGCGTTGGGATGTGGACAATTGTGTGGGCCTTCGCTCTGCCCACCACATAATGATAGTACCTATCTCCAAGGGTTGCAGCGAAGGTTCAACAAGGAAGTGAATGTCAAGTACTCAGTGCAGAGCCTAGCACACAGGTGGCGCTCAGTAAGTCAAATGTCCATCCCGTGTGCGACTCCTCTGAATATGCCCACATCCTCCATGCCCTCCTACAGCCCAGGGAGAGAATGTTTCAGATCTTGGCTTTTAGATGGTGGAGGCCTTATAGAGCTGACGCAAGAGTTTAGACCCAGACCTGAGGCTGTAGGAAGCCCTTGGGGTTGTCTAAGCAGGGGAGGGCCGTGGCAAATTTGCTTTGTAGAATGAACTTGCCGACCACAAGCTGGAAGGGACAACGCAAGTGCTAGGAGAATGGGATGAATGCTGCACCTTGGTCCAGGTGAGATGAGGAGACCTGGACCAAGGCCAAGGGGGCTGTGGCTGGACTCAAGAGCTGTTTAGGAGGTGGAGGTAGGAAACCTGATGATTGACTGGATGCCTGGGTATGCAGGGCAGAATCCAGGAGGAGTGCCAGGTTCCGGTTTTGGCAAGTGAGGCTGTTCTCTGATGATGGGGAACCAGGAGGAGGAACAGACTCAAGGTGGGTGAAGAGGAGGTGATAAATCCAGAGTGGGGCCTACTGGGGTGGAAATGCCAGTGTGATGCCCAAGGCAGGATGTCTGAGTGGGTGTTGGATAGATGGGTCTGGACTAGAGATGGCCCTTGCAGAGCAAGTTCTCAACTTAGAGGTGGGCCCTGAGGGCCTGGTGGGTGGGTCAGATCACTGTAGAGTGAGGAGGAGAGGGATGTGTGAAGGATACCGGAAGCCACAGTGTTCATGGGACTAAAGCATAGTCAACAGCAGAGGAGCCACACAGGTGGGGGAGGTCCCAAATGCAGCACACCCCCCCCCTCCCGGATTCATTCCCCCGCTGCTGGACCTGCTGGAGGTATGTCATCCATAGCTGTACACCTGAGGCCACAGTCTGGGAGTACAGTGGATGCATTTTCCACCTTCAGCAGCAGCAACACATTATCTTGCTTAATCTGCATAACGAGCCTGTTCTGGGGGGATTTTCCTTTTCACTTTAAAGTGAGGTTGTTGAGGCTCCAAGAGGCCCAGAGACTTGCTGGAGGCCCATAGCTTGGTCTAGTGGCTAGAATTGGGTGTTTGGATTTCACGGTGGTTCCGTGGTAATGAATCCGCTTGCCAATGCAGGAGACATGGGTTCAACCCCTGTGTCGGGAAGATCCCCTGGAGAAGGAAATGGTAACCCAGTCCAGTGTTCTTGCCTGAAGAATCCCATGGACTGAGAAGCCTGGCGGGCTACAGTCCATGGGGTCACAAGAGTCGGACACGACTGAGCAACTAAGCAACACCACCACCACCAACACAGCCAGCAGGGGTCTGTGGGGGTATTTGACCCCACATCTGGCTGCCGTGGGCTGAGAGCCTCTCCACCCACCACGCACACTGGCGTTACAGGTTTGCACACCAGCAGGCCTTCTTCCAGTGTTTTGGGTCAGGCTGAGGCTTAGCTTTGCTTCCAGGCTGCAAACCCAGGCCCTCATGCCAAGCGTCCTTTGGGAGCTCTGGTAACATGCGGGAAGCCCTGGGTGTCTTCGGAGCCTGGGGACCTGCAGGGATGGGGAATACAAGTTCAGATCCAAGACCCTCTCCTTTCTCATAGGAAAGGAGGGTGTCACATTCCTCAACCTCAGATGTCTTGTCCAAATCCCAGCCATCAGGAGCTGACAGTGAACAATGCCTTAGGAACCTTAACGTGGGATCTCAAGGCAAGGGTCCTAGACAGGGCTGACCTCCTGATTTCCAGAATCTCTGAACAACTAGGAATAATATGGGTCCTAATATGCACTGGGACTCTGTTCTGAGTGCCTGGCACCGAGTAGCTCATTTAATTCACACAACAGCCCTGGAAAATAGGCACGATGGCTTGCCCCATTTTCCAGATGAGGATACTGAAGCCCAGAGGGGTTGCCCAAGGTCACACAGAGCTGGGATTCCAGCCCCGGCTGAGTTCACAGTTTTACCCATCCTGCTCCTCCTAGCTCTCTATGATGGGGGAGTAGGGGTGGGGTGCGCACAGATGTGCTGGCTGCCAGATGCCCTCTGCTCATCCCTGAGATGATAAGGTTGAAGAGGTAGGAGGCAGGACTGACGTCTTTTCTTGATGAACGTCTTTTCTTGCCCTTGTTGGATCCATCTTGGTCTTTCACTCAGGAGGCCATGAGGGGGTGCACAGGAGGGTGGGCCAGAGTTGGGTCAAGCTGCTGTTCCCCAACCCTGGACCAGGGCTCTGCTGCAGTCAGACAGGCTCTGGTTTGAGAACCAGCTCTTTGATATCTCCTGACCCCGGGCAGCTTCCCTAATCTCTCTGAGGTTTAATTTCCTTATTCATAACATAGGACTGATACTATGACTCCTTCCTCCCAGCATGGTGGGGGTGGGGGTGCTTCCCCTCCAGATCCTCCTCCTCCTTCATCACCATTATCCCGACCAGCAGTTGTTACCTTCAGGCGCTCCGCGACCTGTCCGAGGAGCTTTGCATCATTACCCCTTTAACCCTCAACAGCAGCCCTGCAAAGTAGGTATTTGATTCTCAGCACAGATGAAGACACTGGCGCCCGGAGAGGCAAAGCAATACCTCTGAGGCCACTGGGCTTGTATCAGTCAAAGGGTCAGGCTTGGACAAAAGCCAGATCTGCTTCACCATGCTGGGCGCTCCAGTTGAAAACTATCAGGCCTGGCACACGTAGGTTTCCCTTCTCTTCTGCTCAATATGCCCCGGGCAGAGAATTTTCCCTTCTCAGAGTCCTCCCTGCCAAGAGCCACAGGCTTTCCACTGCCCACTGAAGACCCAAAACAGGGGCAGGAGCCGTCCTGTCCTCTGTGCTCCACAGCCTGCAGCCCACCCCCCAGCACCCTCCCTTCTGGGAACCCGCCCTCGCAGCAGCATCTTTGCGGCTCCCTCTGCAACAGGGGATCTAAATTTAGACCCTGTGCTCTGTTAACGCTGTGAATAATGCTAATTAGCATAACAATTCTTCCTGCAATTAAGTTGGGGAGGGGGGGTGAGGAGGCGGTGCTTGGTCCAAGAGGAAATTACACAGGGAGGCCTGCCTTATTGCTAGTTTTCAGAGGACTCGCTGGAGGTGTCTACTTGGCATGGCTGTCTTCTTGGATGGCTGGATCCAGAAAAATGCCTATTTGGGGCGGAGGGAGGGAGTGTCTGTCTCTAACCTTATTGTGATGTGTTATTGGTGCATGTATTAAAGTGCAGCTTGGAGCCCTGCAAGGCAATGAATTAGGTGTTGTAAGCAAGCTGTCACCTGCTCTGAAAGGTGTGAAAAAATTATGAACTGCACTGTCCTGGAAACCACAAAATAGCACTTCCTCCCCGAAGTAAACACATAAGTTTGGGATATAAAGTTGAAAGGAAGTTCCATCTGGAATGTAGATATATTTGTTTAGGGAGATCTGCCACCTCTCTCAATTGACCGAGCCGTGCCAAGTTGCCTGCCCTTGGGTCTGGATAACCCTCTGGTCCAGAAGCTACCACTGGGCCCCAAGACTCCACCTGCTGCTCTGTCCTTCCCGGGGAGAGGTTGGCAGGTCTGACATCTCCATGGGCTGGGAGGGCAGGGCACTCGAGGAAGGGGGTGACAACTCTTCAGATATTTGCAGACAACTCTTGTGAGCTGTGAGGCTCATCTCTCCATTTTTTTCCTCTCTCTATTTTATTTTTGGCCCAATTGCACAGCATTTGGGATTTTAGTTCCCCAACCAGGGGTGGAACCTTGCCCACTGTGTTGGAAGTGTGGAGTCTTAAACCACTGGACCTCCAGAAAAGTCCTCCCTGGTTTTCTTGAATTCTTTCATAGCACGTAGTTTTTAGACTCAACCTCCATTCTCATCTCCCTCTTCAGAGCATTCTTTCTGAGTAGCATAGAACAGAGAAGGTTGCTCTCCTCCATCACTCTGGTCCAAATACTTCTGTTGATACAGCCTAACTAAGGTAACATTTTTTTTTTTTTTTTAAAGGAACCATCTAACTCTCTTGGCTTGTTTAGAGTTTGTGGACCTATAAATGGTAAATAATTCATTCAGCCATTAACTCCTCATTCTCTACTTGTGTGAGGCATTTCGCTGGTCTCTGGGATATGAGTAAGAGGTGAATCAGATCTCGTCCTGCCTCAGCAGAAGGGGCAGACCACCTGCACTGAGGGAGAGAAGGGGAATGGGGTCAATGCCAGGTACTAGAAGGGAGGCGCGTGTGCAGGGGGCCTCTGGGGCAGGCTTTGCCTGGGGGTGAAGGGTGATCTGGCCTTGAAGGATGTGTAAGCCTTTATCAGCTCATGTTCACAAGAACTTCTGCCAGTTCAGACCCCTTCATCTTGTGTGCTGGAGACGATATTTGAAAGTAGAAGCAGGATGTCAGATTTACCCTAATTAAGGGCTGTCTTGATGCTGACCCATAAGCGGTGAACCTGGGATGTGTTGTTGTTTTGTTCTGGGTCATTGTTGGAATTGACCCAGCTTCTTTAATGTGTCCTACACGTGCCACTCGGAAGCACAGTCCCGAGGGCAGGGCCAGCCGGAGGGCCTGTTGCTCAGTTGCTAAGTCATGTCCGACTCTTTGCGACCCATGGACAGCAGCTCGCCAGGCTTCCCTGTCCTTCACTGTCTCCCGGAGTTTGCTCACACTCATGTCCACTGAGTCGGTGATGCCCTCCAGCCAGCTCGTCCTCTGAGGGTCTTCAGTGAGTGCTTTCAGTGGCTCAGTTCATATCTGCCGCTCTGTTCCTCTCTAGCCCCACATGGCCTCCTGCCTGTCCGCTCACCAGGAGTTACCAAAGCCCCCGTTTGCCCGCTGCCTTGACCAGCCCCCAACCCTGCCTGTGCTTAGCCAGCAGTCTCTCGAAGCCCTGGGGCTTATCACCACCACGTACTGAGTTATTGCTCCTGTCTAGGCCCTTGGCTCAGTGCCTGGTGCACACAAAGCCCTTGGGTAGGTAGCACTCAGTTTGTTAAACTGAGGTTTTGGAAGCTTCAATCGTTAGCCCAGGGTTCCAGGGCTGGGAAGGGGGATTGGGCACCAACTCCCTTCCATATTTCCCTCATCCTTGGGGGAGAGACTTTGGATGGAGATTCCAAGTCACCTAATCTGTTCAGTGGCTTTAATTTCTGGGTGTCACCCGGGGACTCGTAGCTTAAGTGGTGGGACATGTGGTCTGACCCACGTTCTCGCCCCTGTGATCTGTTAAGAGGCCTGGCACAGGGCTTGCTGTTTGGCGGACACTTGTTCTGACTCTTACCCTGCCATAGGGCCTAACACGTGGACAAATGGACACAGCAGCTGAAGCCCAGCCCTCTCCAGTCTTCTAGTTGTTTGCTCACCCTGCCCTCTTGACTTAAGCCAGGGCAGAGGCGACACACAGGCCAGTGGTGAAGGCAGACCCTGCCCTTCCTTGTGAGGATGAGGCCTATGGAGCTTTGGTGGGCAGAGAGGGCAGTGCTTGGCATGCAGGCGCGCACACTCACACACAGACACACACACACGCACGCACGACCTGGCGCCCTCTGCACCGCCATGTGCAGCGAGCTGCTGGCTCTCAGTGATGATGGATGTGTCTCCGTGTGCTGCTCGGCTCTGCCTCCCCCCACCCCCATTCTGCACTCAGGACTCTCTGTGTAAACGGCTCCGCCCCGCTGCCTGGCAAGGGTGGTGGATGGAGGGACGTGGGAGGGAAGGAGGAGTGGAGCCATTTGTCTGGGGCACCAGGAGGGGAGCTGGCCACTTACGGCTGTGATGGATGGCGACTCTGCTCTGCCATCTGTTGGGGCTGGCAGGCTGCTTAGCACAGCACTGCACACCTGGCTGGGCCATCCCTGTGGAGCTGCGCCTGCCGTTGCTGGGGCCTGGGGACCAGGGCAGGAGGCTGGCGGGCAGGAACTATGTGGCCCCAGGGCGCTGGCGGAGGAAGGCGTGAGCTGCTCCGAGAAGAGGGCTTAGTGTATCCGAGCCACCTTTCACTGTTTTCCTTCCCATCGGCCTGGACCTCTGTGAAGACAAGAAGGACCTTGCCTGGGCATTTCTGGGCACATCAGAACCTAACTGCCCACCTCCCTTAACAACAAATACTTGCAAAGCCCCGGACACAGTATCTAGCGGCCACATTCTCAATAGAAGCAAAGTGTGATTTTTTTTTTTTTTTTAAAGGAACCATCTAACTCTCTTGGCTTGTTTAGAGTTTGTGGACCTATAAATGGTAAATAATTCATTCAGCCATTAACTCCTCATTCTCTACTTGTGTGAGGCATTTCGCTGGTCTCTGGGATATGAGTAAGAGGTGAATCAGATCTCGTCCTGCCTCAGCAGAAGGGGCAGACCACCTGCACTGAGGGAGAGAAGGGGAATGGGGTCAATGCCAGGTACTAGAAGGGAGGCGCGTGTGCAGGGGGCCTCTGGGGCAGGCTTTGCCTGGGGGTGAAGGGTGATCTGGCCTTGAAGGATGTGTAAGCCTTTATCAGCTCATGTTCACAAGAACTTCTGCCAGTTCAGACCCCTTCATCTTGTGTGCTGGAGACGATATTTGAAAGTAGAAGCAGGATGTCAGATTTACCCTAATTAAGGGCTGTCTTGATGCTGACCCATAAGCGGTGAACCTGGGATGTGTTGTTGTTTTGTTCTGGGTCATTGTTGGAATTGACCCAGCTTCTTTAATGTGTCCTACACGTGCCACTCGGAAGCACAGTCCCGAGGGCAGGGCCAGCCGGAGGGCCTGTTGCTCAGTTGCTAAGTCATGTCCGACTCTTTGCGACCCATGGACAGCAGCTCGCCAGGCTTCCCTGTCCTTCACTGTCTCCCGGAGTTTGCTCACACTCATGTCCACTGAGTCGGTGATGCCCTCCAGCCAGCTCGTCCTCTGAGGGTCTTCAGTGAGTGCTTTCAGTGGCTCAGTTCATATCTGCCGCTCTGTTCCTCTCTAGCCCCACATGGCCTCCTGCCTGTCCGCTCACCAGGAGTTACCAAAGCCCCCGTTTGCCCGCTGCCTTGACCAGCCCCCAACCCTGCCTGTGCTTAGCCAGCAGTCTCTCGAAGCCCTGGGGCTTATCACCACCACGTACTGAGTTATTGCTCCTGTCTAGGCCCTTGGCTCAGTGCCTGGTGCACACAAAGCCCTTGGGTAGGTAGCACTCAGTTTGTTAAACTGAGGTTTTGGAAGCTTCAATCGTTAGCCCAGGGTTCCAGGGCTGGGAAGGGGGATTGGGCACCAACTCCCTTCCATATTTCCCTCATCCTTGGGGGAGAGACTTTGGATGGAGATTCCAAGTCACCTAATCTGTTCAGTGGCTTTAATTTCTGGGTGTCACCCGGGGACTCGTAGCTTAAGTGGTGGGACATGTGGTCTGACCCACGTTCTCGCCCCTGTGATCTGTTAAGAGGCCTGGCACAGGGCTTGCTGTTTGGCGGACACTTGTTCTGACTCTTACCCTGCCATAGGGCCTAACACGTGGACAAATGGACACAGCAGCTGAAGCCCAGCCCTCTCCAGTCTTCTAGTTGTTTGCTCACCCTGCCCTCTTGACTTAAGCCAGGGCAGAGGCGACACACAGGCCAGTGGTGAAGGCAGACCCTGCCCTTCCTTGTGAGGATGAGGCCTATGGAGCTTTGGTGGGCAGAGAGGGCAGTGCTTGGCATGCAGGCGCGCACACTCACACACAGACACACACACACGCACGCACGACCTGGCGCCCTCTGCACCGCCATGTGCAGCGAGCTGCTGGCTCTCAGTGATGATGGATGTGTCTCCGTGTGCTGCTCGGCTCTGCCTCCCCCCACCCCCATTCTGCACTCAGGACTCTCTGTGTAAACGGCTCCGCCCCGCTGCCTGGCAAGGGTGGTGGATGGAGGGACGTGGGAGGGAAGGAGGAGTGGAGCCATTTGTCTGGGGCACCAGGAGGGGAGCTGGCCACTTACGGCTGTGATGGATGGCGACTCTGCTCTGCCATCTGTTGGGGCTGGCAGGCTGCTTAGCACAGCACTGCACACCTGGCTGGGCCATCCCTGTGGAGCTGCGCCTGCCGTTGCTGGGGCCTGGGGACCAGGGCAGGAGGCTGGCGGGCAGGAACTATGTGGCCCCAGGGCGCTGGCGGAGGAAGGCGTGAGCTGCTCCGAGAAGAGGGCTTGGTGTATCCGAGCCACCTTTCACTGTTTTCCTTCCCATCGGCCTGGACCTCTGTGAAGACAAGAAGGACCTTGCCTGGGCATTTCTGGGCACATCAGAACCTAACTGCCCACCTCCCTTAACAACAAATACTTGCAAAGCCCCGGACACAGTATCTAGCGGCCACATTCTCAATAGAAGCAAAGTGTGTTGGCCCATGCTTTGCACCCAGGCCTTGGGAGATGGTGATGACCACAAAGATGCTTTCAAGGTCATCTGGCAACTTGGGTGGAGAATGGGAAGTGTCTTGGCCCCTACTAGTGACACCTTCACCTGTGCAGTGCCACCCTCTTGGATCTAAGAACGTTGGAGTTACAAGAATACCTTGAGGTCATCTATTCAAAATCATCAAATTGAAGGGGAAGCTGAGGACTGAGAAGGGAGGGGCCAGCCCAATGGCCCCCAGTGTCCTGTACTGGTGCTAGCAACCTGTCTTTCCTCCTCAGCCGGCTTCTCCCCAGGGTCTGGAGCCTGGGCATGGTCAGCCGGCTGTGGCTCCAGCGCTTGGGCATAAGTGGCTGCCTCTTCATTAGAGCTCTGCCGCCTCACCTCATACCTTCATTAGGCTTGCCCCACCTGTGCTGTCCTGTACGCAAGTATGCATGGCTTCTGGTCTCTTCTTGGAAGCCACCTCCCTCTCCAAGTCACAGAGTCTAAACATCACTGTTCTGGGGCCTCCCTCCTCCTTTGAAACAGAATGTTAGCCTTGGAGGGGATGTGGCTAAGAACCTCCATCCCAACCCACAGGGAGGCACCTTGGGTCTTGAGGTAACAGCAGCTCCTGCTTGGCCAAAGATGGACAGACCTCCCCCAGATCAGCCTCTGAGCCTCAGCATGGGGCTGAGTTTAGATTGAGTCAAAGAGAAACAGAATGTGGGACATCTTTCCCACACTTGAATCTGCAGGGGCAAACCCATAGCTGGTCCAGGCATATGCGTTGATCCAGTTTTAAGTAATGCATTGGTCAAGAAGTTCATTCAGTTTTCCCATAACATCTTACAGAAAAAAAGACCTGAATGAACTTTTTGACTGACCCAGTAGACTTAGGGGTGCTTCTAATGGAAGGGACAGCACAAGTAAAAGCCTGGTGGCCGGGAGGTCAACTGAAACTGTAACAGATTCTTTTAGGCTGAAAGAGACATTGCAAAGAGGCATCTTATTTTTGTCACTGACCTAGTGCAACTGTTTCATTGTGGAGAGGGGGAGACACGAGCATGTGGTACATAATACAAGAGATAGAGTAAAATTCCCATAATTCAGGCAGAATTAAGAAGAGAGGGGATGATATAGCTGCAATCTGGCAGGGCTTCTTGGAGGAGGTAGCATCCTAACTCCCAGGTCTTTCTGGAATCTCCTCTCCTGTAGGACCCGAACACATGAGACAAAAACCCCATCAGGGGCCTGGGTAATAAATAAATAGATGATCTCACCTTCCTCCTGCCCTCTAAGCTCTGACAAAGGAAGGTAAGCCCCACAGGCCCAGCGGGCCCAGGGTGTGCCAGGTAGGTAGGACATGTTCACATTCTCAGGATGACCTCAGGAAAGGCATTGTTGTTTCCCCTTTGCAGCCCAAGAAAGGGAGGTTCAGAGAGGTGAAGTGGTTTGCCAAGGTCACACACCCAGGAGGCAGCAGAGTGGGATGTTCAGCCAGGTCTCCAAAGACTCTGTGTGCTTTTCAGTACTGTTACCCTGTGGAGAAGGCAATGGCACCCCACTCCAGCCCTCTTGCCTGGAAAATCCCATGGACGGAGGAGCCTGGTAGGCTGCAGTCCATGGGGTCAGTATGAGTCAAACACGACTGAGCGACTTCATTTTCACTTTTCACTTTCACGCATTGGAGAAGGAAATGGCAACCCACTCCAGTGTTCTTGCCTGGAGAATCCCAGGGATGGGGGAGCCTGGGGGGGTTGCTGTCTATGGGGTCGCACAGAGTCGGACACGACTGAAGCGACTTAGCAGCAGCAGCAGCCTGTGGGAGACCTAGCTCCCGGCGGGTAAGCGGAGCTGCCCACTGAGGGGCTGGTTCCGCAGGGGGTGGCATTGGCCACCGGAGGTGAGTGCTGAAATGCCAAGCCTGCTTCTAGATGTGACAGCTGTTCTTTGTTTGCCAGGCAGCTGTGGGCTGCAGCGTTCCTGGGAGCTGGGAAAGACTGGCTCCCTGCAAAAAAGCAGGAGCATAATTTGGCTCTTCTTAATTGATTTGCAAATGTACTGAAGAATTGGTGGTAATTCCTTTAAAATTTTACTCTCATTCAAATTTTGGAGGTAAACATAATGAGAAAGGAAAGTCAGCACCATATAATGGAAGGGAAAAAAGGTCTAGCATTTTATTTTATTTTTACCCTGGGCATAAGGAAAGCCAACTGACTATGAATATCTCATTATTTGAAATTCAAATATTTCTCTGGAGTTGAGCACAAAAGGAAACTTAAAAAAAATATTAACACACACGCACACATACATACCCTGAACCATTTCTCCTCTTAAATATGTGACTCAGAATGTCCTAGTTTAGGGTATAATAGCCCAATTGCAAGAATCAATCAGCCCTAGATAGATGTGTTTACTCAGAAGTGCTTAGAAAGGAGACCAGTCAAAAGAACATTAATATCTTAAAACATTGAAATTATCTTTACCAAAGAACATTAGCTATAAGCGTTAATATTTGGGAAATCTTTTTTTTTTTTTTTGCCTGCAAAGTGTCTACATTCAGCTGAGCCCAGAGGTCAGGTGTGGGGGAGAGTGAGGAGGTGGTTCTCCGATGAAAGCACAGCATGCTAGAAAGAGCTCAGCAGCCCAAGTCCTTCATTTATTTACATGACAGTTATTAAGCTGTCAGTACAGAGTACAGATGAAAACCATGGGCTTGGCAGTCAAGCAGACTGAGGTGAAAATCCCTGCTCCATCACTTCATTAACTGTGCTGCTTTGTGTGAGTTATTAACTACCTGGGGGCCTCAGTTTTTCCATCTGTAAAATGGGATTAGTAATAGTGTTAGGCAAAGGAGGACCTTTCAGCACACTCAGCACAGTGCCAGTACAAAGTCACCCCTCAACAGAGGGTAGTGATGTCAAAGCCTTCTCTATGCAGGGTTCCTATGTCCCAGGCACTGCTAAGAGAGGGGACAAAGGGTAAATCAGACAAACACAGGAACTTTCCTCCAGTGCTTATCAAGTAGGGGCAAGGGGCAGTTACAAATCACTTTGCTGAGAAGACTGGGTCTGGCTGCTGGCTGAACCCACTTTTTAGCTGTGTCACCTGGCAAGCCACTTTATCTTTCTGATCCTGATTCCTCATCCGTGAAATGGAGAGAAAACTCCGCTCCTCTTGACTCAGGGAAGTTGTGAAAACCAAGGAGATAAACCTGGCTGGGGGAGTTTTTGGCTGGTGTGTTTAACCCCTTCAGGCCCAAGACCCAACTGGAATCAGGAACGACCAAGACTCCTCTTCTGTTGGGTCAGGTTTTCCGGGAGGGACTCTGTTTCCGATTGTAGGGCCTTACGTGGTCCATTGCATCAGGAGTTGATATGTTATCCTGAGGACGACGGGAGGCCAGTGGAGGCTTTAAGGCAGAAAGTGATGGGATGAGACTGAGTTTGGGGAGACAGTTCTGACTGTGTGTGGAGGATGGGCTGGAAGAGGGAGCCTGGGGGCAGAGGGCTCAAAAGGAGGTGACAAGGACCCTGAACAGCTCCAGTCAGGCTGGTCCGAGCCCATTTTCCCACTGGCCTTGTCCTTGGTTTGCCATCCTTGATCTGCTGAACCCAGATAGCAAGAATTCTGCCAAGTCACTTTAGTAAGAATCCTCCCACCTTGGACATGTGACGAGGTTCCTCTTGGTAATTTTCTACGCACTGACCCCGTCACCCTGGAACTGACCCCGTCACCCTGGGTTCTGGCTACACATACCCAGTTGCTCCTGCTCTATCTGGCGTTGAGCTGTGCCAAAGTCTTTCTCTCCTATTGCAGCAGCCCAAATAAAATCTGTCCTGCCATTTTCAGCAAGCATCTGGCACAATTTCACTTTGACTCAGCGCAAATGCCAAGCCACATTTAAGAAGAGAGAAAGGGTGGAGAGGCAAGGGCAGGCTTTGGAGATAGAATAGGAAGGTCAGGCAGGAGAGGCAGGGGTCAGGGACCCATGCCAGGTCTCCTGTTGAAGCAACAGAGAGGTGAAACCTGGGAGAGAGCGTGGCTTTGGGGATGAGAACGCTGCACTTGGTTTTGAGCTGTTGAATTCGGCCTGGTTTGCCTTTTGTGCAATCCCCTTGGTATTTTCAGCCTAGATGTCACCCTTTGGAGCTTCCCCACCCCATTCCCAAAGTGCTCCCTGAGTTCCCTCTGGGCCTGCTGGGTCTCAGCAGGCTCCTCTTTCCCTTAGCAAAATTCCTGTGTCTCATTCCCTCAGGAACTGGTTCTCTAGTGTCAGGGGCCTGCTTTAAACAGCAAATCTGGGCTAAGGATGCCTGATGCAGGGCTTCTCCACTCAGTGGATGTGTTTGCATTTGAACAGAGGCTTGTTGGAGGGAATACTTTTGCCCCAAAGACAATGAAATGAGGTCACAGAGGCCACAGACCACTGGTGGTGGGCAGACTTCTAGAGAAGGGCAAAGAGACACGGGCTGTGCAATCAGGCAAAGTCAAGTTCAAATCCAGCCTCAGAGTCCTTAACTGGGCAGCTTCGGTGGGGACAATGTGCCTCCTCGGAGGAGCTAACCTATCAGATCTGGGGCGTGCTCGGTACCTCTCTGGGCCTCCACTTTCTCGTGTGGAAGGGGATAGTCGCGTCTCCCTTATGAACTAGCACACACATCTTCCCCACCCCTGCAAGCTCCCTTCATTTTTAACTCACCCCCTCCCCCCGCCACACGCTCTGGTCCTCTCCCTCCTGGGTGGCCTTTGCTCACTTTACCCCTTTCTCTCCCTTGACCTTTGTGTGTGCTAGGTGTTCGGTCTGAATCCCCAGTGGCAGAGAATTCCGCTGAAAAGCTTGTTGTTTCCAGAGATCAGTGGAGAAGCCCACTCTGTGACCCCGCAAGCCAGGAGCAGTGGAAGCTGGGGCTCGCAGGAGGTGGCCCTATAATTAATCCCCCACATTCTGGACACCATTGTGTCTTCCCTATTGAGATCAACCAATTAGCGGTTCCACACTCCTCTGTGTGGCAGCCACTTATTAACAGAGACAAAGGCAGCATTGATTCCAATTTGTCCTGCATTTGGCTGTTTCTGAAGTTAAAGATTGCATTTGGGTAGCAGTGCTGGGGAAGAAACGCAGGGGCAATGTAGAGAGAGCGCCTAAAATTAGTTGAAATAATTTTAGCTCTATTGTGAATGGCTAAACTAAATATAAACAGAAGAGAGAAGAAAAATCTTAGTAATGTTAATTACCATAAGCACTAAGAACCCCAAAATAAGGCATACAGTTTGTTTGGTGACACTCTGATAATTAAATCATTTTCTCCCATTGAGGCTCCTTGCAGGTTTGTGCCGAGCCTGGCTCTTCCTGAGCGGTTTTCTCTGGCCCTGAGAGATGTTCCACATTCTGCTTCCCAGGTTCCTGAGTTCCCAGGTTTTCTTTGGTCTGCATGAGTGGTGCTCTGCTATTGTCCAGTTGAGTAATCAAGTGATCACTGGGTCTTGGGCCAGCCTGAGAGATATTTGAGAATAAGGTTGAGGTGGTGGTTGACATGGACAGAAAGCTTGCTCACTTCCATCTACCCACCCCTCTATCCATCCGTCTGTCCAGCTGTTCACATCCATGCACTTTTTCATTGATTCATTCAATAAGCACCTTCTTTTGTGTAAGGCATTGAGGTTGCAGAGCTAATAAGATACAGTTCTTTCCTCAGAAGAATCTAGCTGGGGAAGGCAAGGATGATACATATGTGAAGAATTATTTAACAACACAGTGTCAGAAGCCTTAAAATGGAGGTATAAACAAAGTAGTTTGAGAACATAATATTGACAGATTCATTTTGCCTAGGAGTCATGGAAGGCTTCTCAGAGGAGGTGACATTAGTTCTGGGCTTAAAAGCATGAGTAGGAGTTTGCTGAGTGGGAAAGTAGGGAGAGGGACACCCCACCAGGGAGGACAGGGCAGGAACAAAGAAAGGCTCAGTGTTTCCAAGAGCCCTGGAAGACTTGGGTGAGGGTGAGAAGGCTGGTTTAGGAGGAGTAGCAACAACATCCATGACAACAACATATTTATTAAGCACCTACTACATACCCGACACTATGCCAAGTGTCTTACCCTCGTTATCTCATTTAATCCTCACCTCCACTCCCCCACCCTGAGATTTGTATCCCCTCCTTGTTCTGATGGGGATTCTGGGACTCAGAATTTACAAAGCTGGGAAGACCTGTTGGTGATGACTCAGAGCTGTGTTCTTTGTCACCGGATCATTCTGACAGGCTGTGGGCCGGCCTGGGAAGAGCTTAGATGGCAAGCTAAGGAGCTGGGCCTTATTGTGCAGTTGGTGTGGATGCGCGCCCGGGAAGGCCCTGACGCTGAGCTACCACGTGGTCTGGTGAAGGAGTGAGGGCTTTGTCCACTGTGGGCGTGTGCACGTTGGTTTCGCTGCCTGCTCACTCCTCTTCTCGCCTCTGGGGTATCTTCTGTGCCTTAGGCTTGCCTCTTATGTCCAGGGCCCCAACAAGGGCACGGACAGAATCAGGGACAAGGTGTGCCTGGCGACAGCTTCACACTTTGAAGCCCTTTCTCTGTGTTACTTTTTGCAACGTGGGTCTTATTGCCCCATTGACGCTGAGAAGGCTCAACTCTTAGAGATGTCACGTGACTTGTCTGAGGTCCACCTGGTCTGTGTTTTGGTCCTGAACTGTCATCTGGCTCTTCCAACACTATCTTTCTTCCTCTTCCATCATAAAACTCACCCATCCTACATCCTTGAGGAGATCACATGGTTTGGAAGAGAGAGACGCTGGCAGATTCTCCTCAATTTCTCAATGTCCCTTAGGATGTGGGCCTTCAAACTGAAAAAAGACCGTGATCCATAGGGCAGAGTAAAACCGAGCCAGGTGTGGGGTTAATTACTGCTTCTCAAGTGGTACCACGCCTCTCCCACTCACTACTCCACTTATTACGCTCTTTTGTGTTGCAGAATTTCTCGAAAGAGCTTCTTCAGTGGCTGACCTCAATTTTTCACCTCCTAGGCTCTCTTCAACCATCTCCTCTCAGGCTCGGGTCCCCTCACTCCGCGTCTATGGCTTCGGTCAAGCTCTTTGGTGACCCCCGGCCAGCTCTTGCCATCACTGCATCCCTCCTCCCGGACCCTCTCTTCTCTGGCTTCTGCGGTCTCTGTTTATCCTGGATTTTCTCCTGCTGCTCAAGCGTCTCCTTTGGGGCTGGACCTTTATCTCTTGCAGAAGTCACGATCCTCTCCTTATCTCACTGCGTCCCTGCTGCTGCCACTGGTTTTTCTTCTGTTCTTCCCTCTCGGTGGGTTTCTTTTTATTTCTCAAACCACAATTCACAGTAAGAAATTCATTTTATATTCTGTCCAGTGAATCACCATTCTATAAAGCAAAAACGTAACAAAACAACATGTTAATCCTTATTAGGTGCAATGCTCTTTGGTATTTTTAGTCTATTCTGTTCCATTTTATTTCATTTGAAAAATACCCATTTTGACTCAATCAGTGTTGCAACCCACCAATAAGTTTTGGACCCTCATTTGAAAAACACTGTTTTAACTTTCGTCTTTCCCAGCATCAGGGTCTTTTGTCGAAAGTCAGCTCTTTGCCGATCCTGACCCAGTTGCTGGGAAAAATTGAAGACAAAAGGAGAAGGCGGGGTGGGGTGGGGAGCAGAGGACGAGATGGTTAGATAGCATCACCGGCTCAGTGGCCATGAGTCTGAGAAAACTTTGGAGATATTGAGGACAGAGGAGCCGGGTGTGCTGCAGTCCATGGGGTTACAAAGAGTCAGACACAACTTAGCGACTGAACAACAACTGGGTCAGACCCAATAATGACCTGGGTCAGGATCGGCAAACAGCTGACTTACGACAAAAGACCCTGATGCTGGGAAAGACAAAAGTTAGAACAGTGTTTTTCAAATGAGGGTCCAAAACGTATGGGCTTGCCGGGTGGCACAGTGGCCAAAGAATCCAATCCTTGAGACTCAAAAGATACCGGTTCGATCGCTGGGTCAGGAAGATTCCCTGAAATAGGAAATGGCAACCCTCTCCAGTATTGCAGCCTGGAAATTTTCATGAACAGAGGAGCCTGATGGGCTACAGTCCATGGAGTGGCAAAGAGTGGGACACAACTGAGCTACTGAGCGCGCGCACACACACACACACACACACACACATTCCATCTTATTAAACTAGTTCCTCCTAGGGGCCTTTGCACTTGCTGCCCCATCACCTAGAATGTTTCTTCTCCAGAGAATCTCACAGTTGCCTCCTTCTCTGCTTTCACATTTCAGACAAACATCTTCCTCAGAAAGTCCTTCCTCAACTATCCCATCTAAAGGAACTGCATTACCTCGTCTTTCTTCCTTGACCCTGCTTATTTTCACCTTTCACTATTTGAAATTGATTCGTTTCCTTTTACTCATGTCCTATCTACCTCTCTGTCCTAGAGGAGAGAGCTTAGTTTGTTCACTGATGTGGCCTCAGTGTCAGACACAGGCCTGGCAAACAGTGGGTACTTAATAAATGCTTGTTCGCTGGATGATAAACTCTAGCTGTGTTTGAGCAGCTGCTGACCACTAACCCTCTCAGCAGTGGTGCCAAATCACTGATCATATTGTGGAACATCCAGGTGTCTTGCAGTGACCTGCAAAAATACTTGCAATGTAGAATGATGGAAAATGAGCTGAGAGAACTGACTTCTCTCAGCTGAAACGAGGTGAGTAAAGAAAAAAGGCAGGATGTGTCATTTAGGCTGATTTCGGCTTCAAGTTTTAAACAGTGACCCTGTTTATTGCTTTACATAACAGGAAGTCCAGAGAGGGTGACCCAGAGACCTATATTCCTTCTGTCTCTTTTCTGTCATCTTTTCCTTAATTTTCAGACTGGTAGCACTACTAGGGATCATAGCCTGACATCATGATGTCCAAAGGGAGAAGAAAGATCATCACTTCTTAAAAGAGCAGAAACTCTTCCCAGGTCCCCCAAGCACACTTGCTCTTGCTTTCTTATTGTATGGACCTAGGTCCCTCACCCACTCCTTAACAAATCATGGATAAGGGGAATAGAATTTTCTTTCCTGGGTTTTACTAATCATATGGGCTGGAGTTAACATTGGGGCATCAACTATAATGCTCATGACACCTGGGGTAAGGTGACATAAATACCGTGAAATATCCAGAAACGTATATCATGTGCTTCTGTATAGCTGCTGGAGGTGGGCTGTAAATTTCACTCTGAGTTTCCCAGCAAACAAGGCAAAAAGGGGAAGCCAAACTGTTAAAATGCTTACAATGTAAACTGTTAGGAAGTTTACAGTGCACATAAATTTGAAATTAACCAGTTGTTTAGGAGAATCCTAACTTTTAAAAAAAAGTGGTTTTTTTTTTTTTTTTGCTGTGCCACACAGCTTGAGGGATCTTAGTTCCCTAAGAAGGGATTGAACCTGGGCCCTTGGTAGTAAGACTGTGAGAGTCCTAACCACTGGACTACCAGGGAATTCCCGAGTCCCAATTTTTTCTAATATTGATATCTGAAAATTTGTCCTTGGGTCTTCATAAGTAGGGTATTGTGATGGTCCATTTTCAGGTCATACCCCCACATTCAATGCAGTAGCACGCTAATGCTACAGAGCAAACTAAAGAAAAAATTCCAAAGTCCTAGCACCAAAGTATAATTTAAAAAACTGATCTAGGGGGAGGAGTAAGAGAGGATAGGAGAGGCAGGTTGGGGCAAGTAGTTTAAGCTATGTACCTGGCTTTCTGATGGACTACCCTGAATTTTACCCAAGGGTAGAATTTAGATTAGCTAAAAGAACAAATGAACAATTTGTCTCTCAGGCAGTCCACCGTGAATATCCTTTCTCTCAGCAAAGAAGGGGCAGCAGGAGGTTCGAGGTTGTGTCCACTGACACAACCCACATACAGATTTTCTCAGATAGTCATATGTTTTGATGGTTGACAGAGTAGATGGGACATTTCTAAAGTAAAAATGGAGCCTCCTGACCAGAACAGGTCCCTGAATGGATGTCATGGATGTGGGTGCTCTTACATTCAGCCTCCCCTGTGCTTGTGAAATTGATATTTTCAATCCACATTCAGGACTTCATACATCTCTAGGGTGACAAATCCCAGCAACCCGTCTTTTTGTTAGAATGCTCATTTTAAGCTCTCAAATATGACATATTTGCAGGGAAATTATATGGCCGTCCTATACCTATCCCGACCTGAGTTTATCTGTTAGCCACCCTACCATCTGGATCTCTGAACCTTGAGTCTGTTACAAAATGTGTTTGCTCCTCTACCTGGGAATCTGAGTATATACAGTATCATCCCTGTCTTAACTGAAGGCCCACAAGTGAGAGGTTGGATAGGGATGTTTAGAACATAGGATGCAGGCATGTGTGTGTGTGTGTGCACGTGGCCCTAACAGTGCGAAGGTGAGAATGTATGTGAATGTTATTTTGTGTGTGAAGGTATCTCAGCATCTGAGTGTTCCCACTGAAAAGGTGCATGGGATGACAGGGCAGCCACATTTGAGTGTCTGCACAAGTTTTTGTCCCTTAAGATGGCCTGTAAACTCCAAAGGTCAAATCACGGGTTTCTTTCTTCTTGAAAAGTCGACTAATCTCCAAAGATGACACCTAATACTTGCACTTGGTACTTGTGCCCTTGAAAGTACCATCCTGCATGCAGTCAGGGCTGGCCTGTGACTCAACTAACAAAAAGGAGGCAGAGAAGGATGCTGTACTACATTTTGACCCGAGCCTTAGGAAGTCTTGAAGTTTCTCCTTTTCTGCTTTTTGGAGTCCTGAACTGAGGACCATGCTGGAGAGGCTGGGTGAAAAGGCTACATGGAAGAGAATGCTAGAGACTTCACAGAAAGGGACAAGAACCCCAGCCTTCCAGTCACTGCACAAGAAACGTGAATAAGCCAGTCACATGTCCCTGCCCAGCCTGGTCCCCAGATGAACACTTTACGTGAGCAGAAGAACCACCCGGCTGAGTCCAGTCAGTCCTCAGCATCAGCCCTGATGAAGTGGCTGATGTCTTGGATCCTTAACTATGGGGGTGATTTGTTAGTTGCCACAGAGAATCAAAATGCTTGGGTAACAGTTCCTTTAACCATCTCTCCAGCCCTGCATGGGAAAGGGCTGCTGATTTGCAGGGGGTGGGGTGTGGTGTGTGAGGGAGCTAGGGGAGACCAGGTGCTGGGGAAGGGAAAAGCCACTTTCCTGTCTTCCCTCTTTTATTTCTCACCCAGCCTGGGTGGGAGGAGCCTGGGCTGGGAGCCTGCCTTCCTCTAAGTGAATGTTTGGTACCTGGTGTCCTGCCTGCTGGTCCCTTCAGAGCAGCTTGCAGGCCTGTTGGAATTCCACCAGCATGCCATCAGGCAGACAGGCAGCTGTTTAAGTGGGTAATTTCATCAATGGGGAAGGCACTCTGCACTCTGCCTAGAATTCTAATGGGTGAGGCCACTCAGAGAACGCATTTAAACCTGGGAGCACAGTGGCTGTGCCCTGCTAGTACCTAAACTGTGGTCTCCACCCTGGGATTCAGACCCTACTGCAAGTAGGAAAGAAAGAGAGAGAGGTTTGGGGATCTACTTACACAAATGCCCAAGAGCCTCCAGGGAAAACTCACCTTAAGAGAGGAAGGTCAAGATGGTAAAACCAGTGTGAGACCACAGGCTGGGTGGGGAAATCTGAGCTCAGAAGCATCTTCTCTTAGAGAAGTTCCCAGTACAGCCCTCGGACCTGGCTCAAGTCCCGGGGCAAAGGAGGGTGAAATAAGAGAGAGAAACCCTCAATTTCTCTCCTTCCTTAGACTGCAAGTAATAGAAGCCCCATTCAAGTTGGCTTGGGTGGAAAAGGAGATTGTTTTGTAAAGCCAAAGGGCATCTCCTGGAGACCAAAAGTAGGAATGCATTTGAGCCCAGAGGACCAAGAATCAGGAGCTCCCTCATTTCTCATTTCTGTTCCTTTCTCATCTCTCTGCACATTACCTTCCTCTGCTTCTTCATACCTAGAGAGCAACAAGACACTTCCCAGACCCAAAGTTCATGTGCACAGTTCCAGCCACCTGCAGAAGCCAGCAGGCACTTGACAATCCTCGTTCCAAATTCTCAGGAGAGAGATCTGGCTGGTTTTGCTTGGTCAGGTGTCTCCCCTGGCCCATCAGCTAGGGTTGGGGGTGCGGCATCATTACAAAAGTGACTTCTGGAGGTTACTTGTTTTAATTTTCTTTTCTTCTTTCACAATGTTGTGTTAATTTCTGCTGTAAAGCAAAGTGATTCAGTTATACACAGATGTGCATTCTTTTTTATTCTTTTTCTTCATCGTTTATCACAAGACATTGAATATAGTTCTCTGTGCTATCAAACCTTACTTCTTCCAGTCAATCACTGATGTCCAGTTTCCTGAGAGTTATCACTGTATCCATTTTTGCTGCGAGATGCGGAGCATTCAGGATATTGACCCCATTGCCAAAATTTTTGGCTACAGTGGACAAGACCAGGACTAAAGCAGCAGAAGCAAGGCACCTAGGAAGAACAATTTAAGGAGGCAGTCATGGTGGGTCTTATGAAAGAGCACGGTCAGCCCCTGCACAACCTTGAGAGTGAGATAAGCCCTAAATTTTGCACCCTGGCAGGGGAGTCTACATCACATGCGCCATGCAGGAGCGATGCCCTGGACACTGCTATCCTCAGAACAGACAGTGGGTGCCCACAGCGGGGTACAATGCCCTGGGAGGGTGTGGGTGACACCTCTTTCATGTGCAGGGTTGCCAGGAATAGGGGACATCATTTCAACGAGTCATAATGTAGCCACAAGGCCACATGGTCACTTGCCTATATGTGAGATGCTCCTGGGAGGTCCTAGAAGTCTGCAAGAGAATTTAAGTGGGGTTGGGTATGAGTGTGAGTGTGGAGTTCTCCTAGAGTGGGTGGAGGGCAGAACCAAGAAACACCAGCTTACCACTGTTCTTGTGAGCTTATTCCTAGCTCTTAGGCTGAGGTGGCTTGGAAAACAAGTTGCATCTCAGTTGGTGCCCGGAGATACAGTTTCCCTTGCTCACTATCGACTGTTCATTGCAGCGATCCTGGGTACAGCCAGGCTTCACCATCTTGCATGCATAGCTGAATGAACCAGGGCTCAGAGGGGCTGTGCCACTTACTCAGCAGTTTGCATCATGGACTTTGTAGCATTGTTTTAAGCTCTTCTCTGCACACACAGGGAAATCGAGGACTAGAAAGTTGAGGTATGTACTCACTGTCACACAATGAGTTGAGTCATGGAACTGAATCCCATTGAATCTAATTTCTAGCCATTATCTATCTTGCGAAACCCAAATGAAGCTTGAGGAGTACACCCTGAATTTCCAGACTGGAGACAAACTCTCTCAATCTGGTGTGGCCACAGTCAGCGCCCAGACTCTTGCAGACTGTTTTGGCATCCACACTGGTCTTCTCTGCCCGACTTCCCATGCTTCTCTTGCCTCCCCAGGTGTTTCTTTGATTTTAGAGGATGTAGGGCAGCTTGATGAGGACTTGCCACAGGTCTTGCTCAGCTAGAAGTTTCGAGCCCTGTCCCTGGTAGTCTTCAGGGGCCCCTCTCACCTCGAAGGAAAGCAGAAGGATGAAGTTTGGCAGGCAGCAGTTTGAGGGGTCGATCAACCGTAGGCACCGCTCTCCTGGCCTCACAGTCTTTGTCTAAGCCCCAGGTTTCCTCCAGGCAACCACGGCATCTTTGAAGCTTGAGCTTGTGTTATTGCTCTTTTATTTAAAAAAATGATACATTTTAAAGCAATAAAATCTGCACATTAAACACTTCGTCTGGGCTGCAGTAGCAATGGCTCCGACAACCTTCCAGTGCACTTTCCAGTCAGCTTTGCCAGGGGAGCTCCATTATCTCCAAGCTTTGCAGAACTTCACCTCTAAAGCACATTTGCAAGGGATATAGGGAGGGGGTAGGGGGGTTGAAGGAGATGCAAAGCAATACTCTTCTACATAACCCTCGGGTCAAAGACGAAATCACAATGGAAATAGAGAAATATTTTGAACTGAGTAGGAACGAAAAATAGGAACAAATCAAAACTTGGGAAGGCAGTTAAAAGAATACTCAGGTATGTGTAACTTAGGATAAGAATACAGAGTCCCTGTGAACTTGGTTGGGAAGAAATATTTGTTTTAAATAAGCTGATGCAGAAATTTAGCATTTCTTTCCACTTAGAAATATGGACAGCGGATCACAATTGTATTCATGGTATTTGTGATGCCACCAATAGATATCACAGATAATGAATCTGTTCTCTCCATCAATTTAAGGATCCAAGTCATTTATTTTCTCTCCCTTGGTCTCACAACATGCATTCAGGCCTACCTAGATACAGGGACACAAATGGCAACAGTTTATTTTATTTTTTTATTTTTTTTTGCTTTATGAGCTATGTCAGCATAAGCACGGAGGAAATATGCCTAGCATTTTGCCCAAGAGGTGGCTTGGGCAAGATTTTCAGGTTACCAAGCATAAAAATATCCACGGGTGTATCTTGCAAAGAGGTCACTTAATAGACTCTTGTAGCAGTCTGAAAAGTTCTCAGATCCACTCACCATCAGTATTATTTATATTTAAAAAGCACTTTTTATTTTGAACAGTTATAATTCACAGAAAGTTGCAAAGGTGGTATAGAGAGGTCTAGTGGATACTTTACCCAGTTCCCCCACAGTTTACACCTTATGTAAATATCAAAACCAGGATATTTACATTGCTAGAAAGTGTGCATAGCGCTATGTAATTTTTGTCACATAAGTAGCTTTGTGTAACCATTACCACTATCAAGATACAGACCTACTCCATCACCACAAAGGATCTCCATCATGCTACCCCTTTAATCATGTCCTATATGTGACCATCTCTACCCTCTGGCAATCACTGACTTATCTTCCATCTTCAAAATTTTTTTAATGGCAAGCCGCCGCTGCTGCTGCTAAGTCGCTTCAGTCGTGTCTTACTCTGTGCGACCCCATAGACGGCAGCCCACCAGGCTCCCCTGTCCCTGGGATTCTCTAGGCAAGGATTCTGGAGTGGGTTGCCGTTTCCTTCTCCAATGCATGAAAGTGGAAAGCGGAAGTGAAGTCGCTCAGTCGGGTCCGACTCTCCATGACCCCATGGACTGCAGCCCACCAGGCTCCTCCATCCATGGAATTTTCCAGGCAAGAGTACTGGAGTGGGGTGCCATTGCCTTCTCCATTTAATGGCAAGAATGTTATATAAATGACGTCTTCCAGTATGAGACTTTTGAGATTGACTCTTTTAACTTAGATAATGTCCTTGAGATCTATCCAAATTGTTGCTTGTATTAATAGTTTATTCCTTTTTAGCACAGTCATGGTATGAACATACCAGTTTGTTTAATCATTCATTAATTATTGAACATTTAGTTTTTTCCAGTTTTTGTTATTTTTGAAGTGAGTTTCCTATAGATACCATATAGTTGAATTATTTTTTAATTCATCTTGCTGATCCATTTTTTCCTTAGTATATTTAGATAATTCATAGTTAATATAATTATTAATATGTTCTGGCTTAAGTCTACCATTATATTTATTTATTTTCGTTTTCTGTTCATGTTCTCTTTGTCTTTTTGTTTCCTTGTTTTCCTGTTCCTGACCTCCTGTGGGTTACCTGAATATTTTATAAGAATTCATTTTAAATTGGCTCTGCTGTTTTGAGTGTGTATCTTTGTATACTTNTGAGAGTGAGATAAGCCCTAAATTTTGCACCCTGGCAGGGGAGTCTACATCACATGCGCCATGCAGGAGCGATGCCCTGGACACTGCTATCCTCAGAACAGACAGTGGGTGCCCACAGCGGGGTACAATGCCCTGGGAGGGTGTGGGTGACACCTCTTTCATGTGCAGGGTTGCCAGGAATAGGGGACATCATTTCAACGAGTCATAATGTAGCCACAAGGCCACATGGTCACTTGCCTATATGTGAGATGCTCCTGGGAGGTCCTAGAAGTCTGCAAGAGAATTTAAGTGGGGTTGGGTATGAGTGTGAGTGTGGAGTTCTCCTAGAGTGGGTGGAGGGCAGAACCAAGAAACACCAGCTTACCACTGTTCTTGTGAGCTTATTCCTAGCTCTTAGGCTGAGGTGGCTTGGAAAACAAGTTGCATCTCAGTTGGTGCCCGGAGATACAGTTTCCCTTGCTCACTATCGACTGTTCATTGCAGCGATCCTGGGTACAGCCAGGCTTCACCATCTTGCATGCATAGCTGAATGAACCAGGGCTCAGAGGGGCTGTGCCACTTACTCAGCAGTTTGCATCATGGACTTTGTAGCATTGTTTTAAGCTCTTCTCTGCACACACAGGGAAATCGAGGACTAGAAAGTTGAGGTATGTACTCACTGTCACACAATGAGTTGAGTCATGGAACTGAATCCCATTGAATCTAATTTCTAGCCATTATCTATCTTGCGAAACCCAAATGAAGCTTGAGGAGTACACCCTGAATTTCCAGACTGGAGACAAACTCTCTCAATCTGGTGTGGCCACAGTCAGCGCCCAGACTCTTGCAGACTGTTTTGGCATCCACACTGGTCTTCTCTGCCCGACTTCCCATGCTTCTCTTGCCTCCCCAGGTGTTTCTTTGATTTTAGAGGATGTAGGGCAGCTTGATGAGGACTTGCCACAGGTCTTGCTCAGCTAGAAGTTTCGAGCCCTGTCCCTGGTAGTCTTCAGGGGCCCCTCTCACCTCGAAGGAAAGCAGAAGGATGAAGTTTGGCAGGCAGCAGTTTGAGGGGTCGATCAACCGTAGGCACCGCTCTCCTGGCCTCACAGTCTTTGTCTAAGCCCCAGGTTTCCTCCAGGCAACCACGGCATCTTTGAAGCTTGAGCTTGTGTTATTGCTCTTTTATTTAAAAAAATGATACATTTTAAAGCAATAAAATCTGCACATTAAACACTTCGTCTGGGCTGCAGTAGCAATGGCTCCGACAACCTTCCAGTGCACTTTCCAGTCAGCTTTGCCAGGGGAGCTCCATTATCTCCAAGCTTTGCAGAACTTCACCTCTAAAGCACATTTGCAAGGGATATAGGGAGGGGGTAGGGGGGTTGAAGGAGATGCAAAGCAATACTCTTCTACATAACCCTCGGGTCAAAGACGAAATCACAATGGAAATAGAGAAATATTTTGAACTGAGTAGGAACGAAAAATAGGAACAAATCAAAACTTGGGAAGGCAGTTAAAAGAATACTCAGGTATGTGTAACTTAGGATAAGAATACAGAGTCCCTGTGAACTTGGTTGGGAAGAAATATTTGTTTTAAATAAGCTGATGCAGAAATTTAGCATTTCTTTCCACTTAGAAATATGGACAGCGGATCACAATTGTATTCATGGTATTTGTGATGCCACCAATAGATATCACAGATAATGAATCTGTTCTCTCCATCAATTTAAGGATCCAAGTCATTTATTTTCTCTCCCTTGGTCTCACAACATGCATTCAGGCCTACCTAGATACAGGGACACAAATGGCAACAGTTTATTTTATTTTTTTATTTTTTTTTGCTTTATGAGCTATGTCAGCATAAGCACGGAGGAAATATGCCTAGCATTTTGCCCAAGAGGTGGCTTGGGCAAGATTTTCAGGTTACCAAGCATAAAAATATCCACGGGTGTATCTTGCAAAGAGGTCACTTAATAGACTCTTGTAGCAGTCTGAAAAGTTCTCAGATCCACTCACCATCAGTATTATTTATATTTAAAAAGCACTTTTTATTTTGAACAGTTATAATTCACAGAAAGTTGCAAAGGTGGTATAGAGAGGTCTAGTGGATACTTTACCCAGTTCCCCCACAGTTTACACCTTATGTAAATATCAAAACCAGGATATTTACATTGCTAGAAAGTGTGCATAGCGCTATGTAATTTTTGTCACATAAGTAGCTTTGTGTAACCATTACCACTATCAAGATACAGACCTACTCCATCACCACAAAGGATCTCCATCATGCTACCCCTTTAATCATGTCCTATATGTGACCATCTCTACCCTCTGGCAATCACTGACTTATCTTCCATCTTCAAAATTTTTTTAATGGCAAGCCGCCGCTGCTGCTGCTAAGTCGCTTCAGTCGTGTCTTACTCTGTGCGACCCCATAGACGGCAGCCCACCAGGCTCCCCTGTCCCTGGGATTCTCTAGGCAAGGATTCTGGAGTGGGTTGCCGTTTCCTTCTCCAATGCATGAAAGTGGAAAGCGGAAGTGAAGTCGCTCAGTCGGGTCCGACTCTCCATGACCCCATGGACTGCAGCCCACCAGGCTCCTCCATCCATGGAATTTTCCAGGCAAGAGTACTGGAGTGGGGTGCCATTGCCTTCTCCATTTAATGGCAAGAATGTTATATAAATGACGTCTTCCAGTATGAGACTTTTGAGATTGACTCTTTTAACTTAGTTAATGTCCTTGAGATCTATCCAAATTGTTGCTTGTATTAATAGTTTATTCCTTTTTAGCACAGTCATGGTATGAACATACCAGTTTGTTTAATCATTCATTAATTATTGAACATTTTGTTTTTTCCAGTTTTTGTTATTTTTGAAGTGAGTTTCCTATAGATACCATATAGTTGAATTATTTTTTAATTCATCTTGCTGATCCATTTTTTCCTTAGTATATTTAGATAATTCATAGTTAATATAATTATTAATATGTTCTGGCTTAAGTCTACCATTATATTTATTTATTTTCGTTTTCTGTTCATGTTCTCTTTGTCTTTTTGTTTCCTTGTTTTCCTGTTCCTGACCTCCTGTGGGTTACCTGAATATTTTATAAGAATTCATTTTAAATTGGCTCTGCTGTTTGAGTGTGTATCTTTGTATACTTTTTTTGAAGTGGTGGCTTCTAGGTATTACATTATATATACATAGCTTATCACAGTCTACTGGTGTCAACATTTGTCAGTTTGAGTGATGCATAAGGGAGTGATAATTCCCTTCGTATCCCTCCACTTTCCCCCATATATAATATAATTGTCTGGAAAATTTGCTCCACATACAGTGAGAATCTCTGTATGACTTTCACTTCACCATTAAATGTAACTTAGAAAACTCAAGAGGAGGAATGTCTACTTGGCTGTATTTTCGCTCTTTTCATTGCTTCCCCTCCCCCCACCCCATGTGCCAAGGTTCATTATTTTATTGTTTCATTTCTGTATTTCCTTATTGTCTAATCTGCAAGTCATTCTTTTATGGTATATTTGTTAACTAAAATATTTCTTAGTTTTCTTTCCTTGAATAATATCTTGATATCTTCATTTCTGAAGGATATTTTTGCTGAATGTAGGTTCCTAGTTTGATAGTTTCTTTCTTTTAGCACTTGAAACATTGTGCCACATCCTTCTGGCATCTATGGTTTCTGATCAGAAATCACCATCATTCAAATTGCTTTCCCTCTAAAGATAAGGTTTTGCTTTTCCCTGCTTTCAAGTTTTTTTTGTATGTGTGTCTTTAGTTTACACAGATTTGACTATAGCATGTCTCGGTGTGAATTTCTTTGGGTTTTTCCTGTTTGAGGTTGCAGCCTCTTAAATTTGTAGGTTTGTATCTTTTGCCAAATTAAGGAAAATTTCAACTATGACTTCTTTGAATATTTTTTTCAGCCCACCCTCTTTTTTTTCTCCTTCTAGAACTCTAATAACATGAAAGTTAGATCATTTATTACAGTTCCATAGTTCACTGAGCTTATGTTCCTTTTTTGGGAGGGATCTATTTTCCCTCTTATTCAGATTTGGTAATTTCTATTCTGCTAGCTCTTTCTTCTGTTCTCTTCATTCCACTATTGAACCAATCCATTGAATTTAAGATTTTCAGTTATTGTATTTTTCAATTCTAACATTTCTATTTGGTTCTTCTTTATATGTTCTGTTGCTGAATTTCTTTTTTTTTTTTTTAAGCAAAGTTTGTTTCAAATGTGTTTGTGATTGTTGAAACATTTGAAACATTTTTATGATGATGGCTGCTATTAAATCCTTTTCAGGTAATTCTAACAGCTGTTATCTCCACGTTGGTATCTGTTGATTGTCTTTCTCATTCAAGCTGCAATTGTCCTGATTCTTGGTGTGATGAGTGATTTTTTTTTTTTTATTGAAACGTGGATATTTTGGGTATGTTGTGATGAGACTCTATCTTATTTCAATCACCTGTTTTATCTGGCTTCATCTGACACAGCTCTCATGGGAGAAGAAGAGTTTTGTATTGCTACTGTCGGGTGGCGATGGAAGTTCAGGTTCCCCATTCAGCGTCCACTGACACCGTAATCGGGGGAGGCACTGACACCGTAGTCGGGGGAGGACTGCTTGTTGCCATGGGGTGGGAGTGGGAGCTCAGGCTCTCTATAATGCCTTTATTGATGCCCTCTGGTTGGCAGAGGTGGAAGTGCCTCATTTCTGCTCCCCACATGGCTTCCACTAACATAATAGGAGGTCGTGGTGATGTTCATAGTGGTGGTGGCAATGGTGGTAGAGAGGCCTCATTATTAGTAATTCTGGACGGTGGTGAAAGTTTTGACTCTTCTTAGGCCTGACACCACCTCTGCAGAGGAAGTGCCTCATTTCTGCTCCCCACATGGCTTCCACTAACATAATAGGAGGTCGTGGTGATGTTCATAGTGGTGGTGGCAATGGTGGTAGAGAGGCCTCATTATTAGTAATTCTGGACGGTGGTGAAAGTTTTGACTCTTCTTAGGCCTGACACCACCTCTGCAGGAAGCGTGAGGAGCACCTTGATACTGCTGGGTCGGAGCAGAAGTCCTGGCTGACCCTATTAGCTCTACTGGCACAGCATAGAGAAGCCTCATTACCACTTAGCGGGGGTGAAGGTCCCAGTTCCCCACTTGATCTTTTCTGATGCCGCCCAGAGGGGGATGGGGGAGGGTTGGACACCTCATTATCATTTGGTGAGGATGAAAGTCCAGTTTGCTCACTTCACCTTTGCTGGTGGGGGTGGGGACGGGGCTGAAGTTTCTCTCCCATATTTGGTTGGAGTAGAGCAGTTGCTCTCTTGCTAGGCTTTCCCTTCTTGGTCCTTTGGCTCAAAGGAGCAGACTTTTCTCAAGGCTTTTTCTGTCTGCATCCGTGGACATTCCCAGGCTGCCAGTTTCTCCAGCAGCCAGTGGGTTATATGAGGCAAAAAGAAAATCTGGGAGCTCACTTGAGTCATTCCTGGGGTCCTAAAGACCCTAGTCAGCCTGTCATCATCTCTTCACCTTGCAGAGTCTTATGTTTATTTTGTATATAATGTCAGGTTTTCAGCTATACTCAGCAGGAGGAATAGGGAAAAGTGTGTCTACACTCTTTCTGGAGGCAGAAATCCAGCCTCACTTACTAGGACAATAGGAAGAAAAAAACAGATCAAGCTTTTTTGCAGATGTTGGGGCATTTTGATTACTTTGCCCTAAAGCTATGTCAGCAACTTGGAGAGCCAGTTTGCCTAAAGTCCTGGGCGTCTCCATAATTAATACCAGGCCTTGGTGTGATTATTAATAGAGTACCTCCACAGTTTGGCCTTACAGATTTTGATTGAGTAGGTTCAACCTTGAAAAAAAGAAACTTGCTCAATAAGCTAGTTTGTGTGAGTTGCTTTGTCATGAAGGCGAAAGACAAATTCATTCAGCTCGTCGATATTTTCACACCAGGTTTTGATGTCTCAGAAACTTTGGCCATCAGCTCTCCTTGCAATGTATTAGTGAGGGAGAACAGGCTTTTCAAGGCACGTTCTGTTCTAATGAATCCTTATTACAAAATTTACCCATTTTGCTTCCCCGTTGAGAACATGATGGGAATCAAGAAGCAGAGCCGTTGAGGGGAAGCGTTACTGTGACTGAGGCCACGGCTCTGCCTCAGTCAGGACGTGTCAGCGACCGCTCTTACCTCCATCTGTTCACTTTCTCCAGCTGATACCATGATTTTCTTAGAAGCTTGTATTATCTTGTTAACATTTTCTTAACCAGCTATTTCACGTCAGGAAATTTGCATTGAACGTCTTACTGGCGTCATCGTTATAAACACTGCAAACAAAGATCAATAAAATGCTCTAAACATCAACATCTGTTCAGTCACGTGATTATAAGGTAACAACCCCACTTTCCCTTGGTCTCCTGACGGGTTGCTCAAACGTGCCTTTCTGAACACATTAAAATGCTTTACTTTTCAGTTCAGTCTGTAAGGGTATTTTTTTTTTTCCCCTAGCTTGGCTTCCTCTTTTGATGGAAACCTTCAACCATATCTAATAGTTGGCCCCATCCCTCATCACGTGGGTTTTCCTTCCAAGGTGATTTAGCAAAAGTGTGGTAAAATATACATAACATAAAATTTACCATTTACCCAGATAAACGGATGGTAAATTTACCCAGAGCCCTGAGTTGAGAAGATCGCCTGGAGGAAGGCATGGCAACCCACTCCAGTGTTCTTTCTGGGAAAGTCCCATAGACAGAGGGCCTGGTGGGCTATGGTTCGCAGGGTCACAAAAAAATCAGACATGACTGAAGTGACTGAACACATGTACCGCATCTTTTTTATCCATTCATCTGCTAATGGACGTTTAGATTGTTTCTGTATCTTGGCGACTGTAAAGTGTGCTGGTACGAACACTGCGAATTTTTGTTTGCTTTTTGTGAGAAAGAGTTCTCTCTTATTTCACTAGATATTTAAGATAATCCTTTAAGAAGGATATATCCTTTAAGAAGGATAATAGATCCTTCTCTATTCCACCATCTTTTCTGGACATTGCATCTTGGATTATTATTTTATTTTATTTATTTTGAAATTGTTATAGATTCACAGAAATTGCAAAAATAGCTTTTAGAGAACCCTTGGGTTCTTCATTCAATTTCTCTCAAAGATAACATCTTTGTAACTATATATACAGTTCATTATCAAAACCAGAAAACCATTGTTACAAATATTATTTTATTTTATTTATTTTGAAATTGTTATAGATTCACAGAAATTGCAAAAATAGCTTTTAGAGAACCCTTGGGTTCTTCATTCAATTTCTCTCAAAGATAACATCTTTGTAACTATATATACAGTTCATTATCAAAACCAGAAAACCATTGTTACAATGCACAGACCTTATTGAGAGTTTACCAGTTTTACATGCCCTCGCTTATGTGTGTGTAGTTAGTTCTATGCAATTTGATCACGTGTGTTTTTCATATAATCACAGCTGCAATCATGATATAGAACTGTCGCATCACCATGAGGATCCTTTATGCTCCCCCTTTCTGGTCCTATCCACTGTCCTGCCCATACCTCTCTCTGTCCCCAACACCTAGCAGCTACTAATCTGTCCTCCTCTGTAATTTTTTTATTTGAGAATTTCGCATAAGTGGAATCATACAGCATGTGACCTTTTGTGATGGCTTTTCTTCTCACTCAGCGTAATGTCCTCGAGAGCCACCCAGGTTGTTTTGGGTGTTGACAGGGTGTTCCCTTTCTTTTGGATTGCCTGTCTCTTATACACATCTGGATGTGTATAAGAGACAGGTTCAGTAGTGACCAACATTTTGCCACTTTATGAACCACAGCCCACCAGGCTCCTCTGTCCGTGGAATTCTCTAGGCATGAATACTGGAGTGTGTTGCCATGCCTTCCTCCAGGGGACCTTTCTGACCCAGGGATCGAATCACATTTATGTTTCCTACAGTGGCAGGCAGGTTCTTTACCATTAGTGCCACCTGGGGAGCTTCCGAAGAAATCTGAATAAAGGTAACAGCATATGTGAGAAGGAGGAGGGAGAGGAGGAGAACTATACTTCATTTATACTAGTTGCTTCCCCAGTACTACTCTAAAGACTTTAAACATCATATCTTCTAATGTCTCCACTTTATATATTTTTGAAATAAGTATTGGAAAGATTAAACTTTTTTATTAGGGTCACACAGCTGCTATGTATATTTGGGTCAAGAATGTGAAAAAGTTCCATCTGATCCTTAGGATTTTAACACATGCCGTAATAAATATGCATCAAATCATGCTCATTCAAAGAACACAGTTGGATAGACTCTGCTGTAGCTAAATCTAAGTCAAATTAGAACATGTTGGGGGAACAGGATTAAAAATAGAGCAGTCATGAGCACAGGTACAGTGGTATCTTGTCAGTGTTGTTTAAAATAATATCTACCATTTAATAAATATGTTATTTCCTTTAATTCTCACAACTCTTTGGGGGTAGGAATTTAGATCACTTTATAGATAAGGAAACTGAAATTCATAGAGACTAAATGCTGACCCCACATCACACCCCCAGTAGGTCACAGAGTCAGAATTCCAACCCTGGCAGCCTGAACTTCAATGCCCAGCTCTTTATCAGCTCACCTTGATCTTCTTTAGCTCACAAAGCACCTCATTTTCAGGAAGCTATCTCTCCCTGCTGCTTTACAAGTGGGGTAAGGCTGTGGCAAACCCACCTCTGTATCTCTGGTCCCCTCTCCCCATTCTTCTTTTTAGTCCAAGTACCCATGAGAGGGGAAGCAAAGAAGTGCCATGAGTTACCCTGTTTACTGGACAGGTGGGAAGGATCCTAGACAACTGTGTGAGCATGTCTAGATTACAAAAGCCTCAGGGTGATTTCAGTCGGGGTGTTCATTTCTCTTTTCTCCCTACATCCCCGTCATAGCCTTCCTGAAATACTGCATCATCTTCAGGCCTATACCACCCAGGCCTGGGTCCTTGGGCATCAAGCACTGTGTACCCTGCCCTAAGCTGGTGGCCTTTGTTCTGATTAATCTTACTCTGGAGGTGGCTCTTCTTGTTCACTGAGGATTGTTCCAATGTCTTTGAAGCAGCAAGAAAAGATTGCTTTTCATTACAGAGAATTCAAATTAGGTCTAGTCTCTGATTACTGTACTGGGGTTTGTTCTGTTTTTATTTGCTGGTTTTCCTAAAAGATCGTGGTCTGCCAGTCCCATAATGTGAAACTATCGTTGTTCTGCCTAGCCTGTCTAGACAGGCTTTCCTTGATATTCAGGGACTTTGACAGAGCTGGAAGGCACTGGAGGTAGCCCTGCTGGGCTAAGGCTCTTTAACTGCTTAGGAAACTTGAAGATGGGGAAGTGAACTGACTGGCCAGATGTCTAAGACAGAGACAGTTCCCTCCCCTATGATAGCCCCTGGCTGCACAGATTCCATGGATAAGCTATGCTCCTGGTGCTGGGCCTATGCTATGACATATATATATATATATATAT
>SJYX01022521.1:176459-190705 GCA_006410675.1 Oreotragus oreotragus | reverse complement strand
CAGAGAGAGGGAATGGGGTGGGAGGAGGGAAGTGGGTTCAGGATTGGGAACTCATGTACACCTGTGGTGTACACCTGTGGTGGATTCATGGCAAAACCAATACAGTATTGTAAAGCAAAATAAAGTAAAAATTAAAAAAAAAGGAAAAAACAGTGCAAAAGAAGTCATACACAAAG
The DNA here is from genome assembly GCA_006410675.1 of Oreotragus oreotragus. Taxonomy (NCBI): domain Eukaryota; kingdom Metazoa; phylum Chordata; class Mammalia; order Artiodactyla; family Bovidae; genus Oreotragus; species Oreotragus oreotragus. The sequence goes on along the minus strand of SJYX01022521.1, from coordinate 190,529 downwards.
GGATAGAATCAGAATGATATCACAATTCTGAGTAGCAACTTTGGGTACCAGAAAGCAACTGAACAATAGCATCAAAAATCTGATGGGAATATAATTTTCAGCCGGAAACTTTATACCTTGCCAGTCCAGTGTGAGGCAGAATTAAGACATCTTCATGTATCCATAGACAATTTGCCTACTTGAAACTCTCTCATAGAAAGCATGGAGAAAATCTCAGCAATCCTGAGTAGTTCAAAAGAGAGGACATTATGGAATCCAGGAAACAGGGGATTCAACTCCAGAGAACACTTAAGAGAAAGTACAGGCTGACAACAGACAGAGCCACCAGCTGTGAATGGAGGAGAAAGTTGTGGAGATGGATATGGGGGAAGAATTAAGGATATGCATATGGGAAATTCTGCAAATGGAAATAACAATTAATTTTTTAAAACCACCCAAAAGCCTGTACATGAAAGGATATGTAATCGTACACTGCTCAGCTCTGCAGTAAAACCACAAATAATTTGATGTGTGATAATGATGCGAACACTTACATTGATGAGAAGACTTTCTTTTACAAGTAAATGAAAACTGAAAATGGCTTAAGCCGTAAAGGGAATTACAGTGTTTTGCTCACATGATAGACATTTTGAAGTCAATTTAGGCTCCAGATAAGGCTTGATGCAGGGGCCATCTAAAGTCTTTAACTTCCATCGCTTCCTTTGGCTATAGCTATTCAAAGTATTATGCCTTTACTTATGGGAGCAAGGTAGCTTCCAGTATTTTCTAGGGGTTGCTAGGATTCAGTCCATCGGCAAGAGAATATTTCTCTAGGGGCTTCTGCAGAAAAACATGAAAATTCGATCCCAGTTTCCTCCAGAAAACTTCTTATTGGTCGATGCTGCGTTGCATGCCTTTTCTTGACCAGTCACTATAGCCTGGGGGATGGGATTCAACAAGACGGGGCCCAACCCTGTAGCCAGAGATCGTGTCCGTTTCCAAGGAAAGTGGTGACTATGTAGGGGAACAGTGGGTTCCCAAATGGAAATCGAGATGTAGTTAAAAGAGGAAAGAATGAAGGTTAGGTTGCCACTAAACTGCAAATGTCTATTTTACAACACAATTCATCTAAAAATAGTGAAATGGCTGGAGGGAGCCATGCCGATAGGGGGAATAAAGAAGCCAAGCCCACATCCATCATAACTGAAAATCAACAGAGAATGTCTGGAAATTAGGGATCGATACATAGCAGTTTAAGCATATTACTTAGACACATGGAGGGAGCTAATAGAAAAAACAGCTGCGAGAGTTATAAAGAGATATGAATCACTATGTCTAGGAAGTTAGGCTGGGGATAGGGTGGAATAGGGGAAGGCATTATGGTTTTTCATGAGAAGCTTTTTGTATGATTTGATTTTAAAACTATGTTCAAACGCATCACTTTGATGAAAGATTTTAAAAAATCTCCAAGCTGTCATGAAAAAACGTTAAATTATATGATATGGAAAAGCAGGAGGTTGCTGACTCTGCCTTGTGAAAAAGACATGGAAAAGTACAAAAATTCAAAATGGCACCTCCAGCCATTTTTTAGTTAAATCCACATGCCACAGATGTGTGTAGTATTCTGTGACTTCCTGTACCCTCTAGCACACTGCTATATATCCCCAGGGAAGGAAAGAATATGCCCTAGTTTGAAAAGTATAGATTAAGACACATCAAGGCAAAGAATTTGAAATGTTTTGAAAAGGACAAAGTCAAACTTTACCCTAGAAGAACACCAAGCCCAGGTCCCCTGTGAGCATAAGACAACACAGCCACACAATGAAGAGGCTAAAAAGACGCTGGCTTTGGGCGCTGTCCCTAGCTTTGCCTTGGCGCTCTGCTTTCCTTGGGGGCTGGTCTCTTGCACTGTTTTTCCTTTCATCACAGTTTCGCTGCTTCTCCTTCTCCTTAGACCACACGAGCTGCTTTCAGCGCTCAAAGCCTTTTCTTAAGTTTGCGTTACCAGCCTGATCCAAAACTGTTTGTTCCCCCTGGGACCCTGGGCCCAGCAGGATAACATCACCTAAAGAGCCATTTCTGCAGCACAGGGGCACACCTACAGGATGGCCCCCTTGGGGAGACGTAGGTGTGAAAGGACAGACCAGAAAAAGAGAGGATAGTTTAGGCACTACCATCCTTCCCAGCTGCTCTATGTGGAGACAACCTCCAAGTGATAAAGGCAGGCTCCAGTACTGATGACAAGAAATGAGCAGATAAGGTTCTGCTTTAGAAATGAGTGGCTTTCTGTTTCAGCAAGGGGAGATTTCTGTGTAAGTGTGAGGGCAAATTACGTCCGAATTTAAGACAAATCCTTTCCTGGGACTTTGGGTTTCAACAGCTGTAAAGCAAAACATTCTTCTCTGAAACGGCATTTCGGGAGCAGTGAGGAACTCAGCAGCTCCTCAAGATGGTGATAATGCTACGTGTCCACTTTGGGTTGTGTTAACGTGTCTGCAGATTAGGGAAACAGGGACCTGAGGTCTCTCCCCCCTACCCCCACCCCCACTCTTGCTGGACCCCAGAAGAGACTGGGATGAGGGCGAGGATTTTAATTAATGTAGGGAAGACAGAGACAAACAGTTCTGTTGTGGAAAGGAAGCTGGTGGGACCAGTGATGCAGCCCAGTGGAGCCCAAGGAGGCAGATAGCCCTCTGCACTGTAATTCCCTTTTACTTCCCCTAAGGCTTCAGCAAAATTTTGTTAAATGTTGCAATCTGGTTTACAATCTGGTTTCTGTGCTTGGGGAGAATTTGGGATGGGACTCTTAAGAGAGCAGAAATAATTCATGGAAATGCAACACACGAATGAAGGAACAAGTTGACCAGAAGCGCAATAGCTGCTTAATATTCGTCAACAACCGCGGTTTCTTCATGGGGCAGGGGACGTGGAAATATCCCTCAGGGGTTTCAGAGCTCCTTGGGGAAGGAACATGAGGAAGGGTGAGGCTTTCTTTCCGTTAAGCCGTTTAGGGACTCAGACTATCATTTCCAAGACTTTAAGTGAGAAGTTTGATTTTTGGAAGTCTGTAGAACTTGGGAGTATAGAAGGCTAATTTTTAAGACCTTGACTATAGTTCTGGGACTAATTCTAGTGTCTGAGCCATTTGTTTCTCTAGTTCAGTATTTTCCCAAATTCTTAACGGGGAACCATATAGCCAGTGAAGGATAACAAAGACCGAAACCCACACAACTGCAGGTATCTACAGCATTTAAATGCAGCAGGTTAGTTGTACTGTACCTAATACCACAATTGGACACACTCACTGAGCCAGTTCAAACAGACAATTCCCTTGAGCTCAAGCCTCATTTCCAATATTTCAGCTGCAATCCCTGACCTGCTTAAGCCTGAACTCATTCATTTTACATTCACTTATTGGTCCCCCCCACCCCCACCCCCTGCAATTATTACCAGCAATTCTCAGGGACTCTTGGGAAAACCTTGGAGTCCTATTTTAAGAAGGGTGGAGGGGAACAGAAGCAGCAAATCACAGAGAATTATAGAAAAGCAACCAACTTTTTCTTCTTTCTAAATAAGTATCTTTTCAGTTAGAATATCAGATTCTTTGCATGAGCCAGATGTGTAAGGCCCAGATTGGAATTTTGCATTTTGTGTGGATGGCACACCCTTCCCACAAGACATCAGGTAAGACATTTAGTCACTAGTAAATATTCCAAGCCTACAGAAACAAAACCAAACTCCCACAAAAGTTTTCATTCAAATTGCCATTGTGAAATTAAAAAACCCCAAACTGAGGATCACACTCGATTAGGATTACGCTAATGGAGCCCAAGTCTGTCTTCTTGATTTCATTGATCGAGTCCCCCAGTTTCCAGCCATCGTTTTGCTGATACACAGCATGTTGGCCCCACACTGGGCTGAGCTTTCAGGGAAGTAGCCCCAGCCACCTGGAACCCTCACAGCAGGGAGCCCCTCCTTGGTGGCTTCTGAGCAGCTGCTCTGAGCACCAGGAGGAGAGGTGTTCCACTGGAGGGGTGGGGAAGCCTCTCACAGATGGCGTTTCTTCTTTCCTTTTCTTGTTTTGCGCTGAGATTTCCCCCAGATTGTTGGCTCTCAGCAGCTGTCCTTTGGAACTTGATCTCCTCTTTTCTCTCTGGTCTTCTAATCCATGAATTCTGAGCTGACTTGTGGCTAAAAACTTTACAAGAGCCTAGTCCAGGCATTCGGTGGGAGGTGGGAACCTGTAACGTTCCAGCCCTCCCTTTGGCATCAGACTCAACTCTTTATCCTCTGTATGACCTTGTGTGAGTAATTCCAACCTGGACCTGAAATGTGGGGATAACACAGCCCTGGCCCATGGGGTCGTTGCGATGATTAATGAGGTGGTGTGTGTGTAGCACTTGTCTCATTGCCTGGCACAATGGAGTGCCTCCAATAAATTACTGTTATTAATATCACTTCCTGTTGGGAAATAAGAAAGGGGAAATCATTTAGCTTTATCTAAAATACTTTCATATAAAGTACTGAAGTACTTTCATATAAAATTCAATTAATAATAGCAATTGTTAGGCCAAGGCCTATTGGTTCTCATTTTCGGCTTGTCCTAGAGCAGAAACAGAATAAATAAATGCAACTGAATTGTTTAAGAGTGTATTAACTCCCAGTTAATCAATATGCAACTAAAGTTTTCTTTGAAGCAGGCCTAAAAGGCAAAGTAGACATTTGTCTGACAGGCAAGAGGCCAGCCAGGATGGCAAACATGTAGCTGGCATCTTGTCCTCCGTGCACTCCCCACCCTTGCTGCACCTCCCCTGCCTAGGGCAGACATCATTAATCAATCATAGCATCTCATCTTGCTGAACCTGGATTCTGCCCTATGATAGTTTTCCTCCTGTGGTTTTCCTGTAGTAAAATATTCTAAAGCAAATCTTAAATACCATGTCATTATGATCCTGCAGGATACATTTCTAAAGAAAATGGCTGCCTTCTTACGTAACAACAAGGCGTTGCCTCACCTAACAAAATTAACAACAACAACAAAAATCCTTTGTGTTGTCTGGTACCCAGTTCATGACAATATTTTCCTGATTGTTTCAGAATATTTAGGATTATGTTTAACACAGCTGTGGACCAGTAGTCAGAGTCTTTTAAGCGTGAGTCAGAAGCATCTTCAGGTTGCCCTTTGAGGAATGGAAACGAGGTACTTCCACCCCTAGATAGCTTTGTGCCTTCAAAGGCTTTTTCCTAGTGGTGGGAGCATCCATAATCCACCTTCCTCTAAGAGAATTGCTAGTTCCTCAAATCCTTTCATCTGCCAGGAGGCAGGGGGGCCTTCTTATAAACAGGACTCTGGAACTCTGGGGTCCCCAGGTTTTCCAGGGGTGACTATAGCTGATCGGGCCCTACTTTGAGTGGTCATACTAATGGGGGGTTATGGGGGCCCTTAGCCCCCAAGAAGCTGCTGATCCTACCCTGGAGGGCTGATCACGGGAGTTAGACCTCCCCCTGCCCAGGTGGTCTCAGGGCATAGGTCTGTCCCCTCTGCATGCCAGGGAGCAGGTGCCCTGTGTTCCTTGGAGTCAACTGCCGGTGTGCCTGCAGGGACTGGCATGGATTTTCCATTTCCTGTGCACATCTTTGAGGAGATTGGAGACTCAATTTCAGGATGACTGGGCCTGCACAAAGGCAGTGATGATGACTATTGTCTGGGAAATGGCCTATTGTGGAGATGGGCTGGGGAGGATTGGTTCTCATTTTCGGCTTGTCCTAGAGCAGAAACAGAATAAATAAATGCAACTGAATTGTTTAAGAGTGTATTAACTCCCAGTTAATCAATATGCAACTAAAGTTTTCTTTGAAGCAGGCCTAAAAGGCAAAGTAGACATTTGTCTGACAGGCAAGAGGCCAGCCAGGATGGCAAACATGTAGCTGGCATCTTGTCCTCCGTGCACTCCCCACCCTTGCTGCACCTCCCCTGCCTAGGGCAGACATCATTAATCAATCATAGCATCTCATCTTGCTGAACCTGGATTCTGCCCTATGATAGTTTTCCTCCTGTGGTTTTCCTGTAGTAAAATATTCTAAAGCAAATCTTAAATACCATGTCATTATGATCCTGCAGGATACATTTCTAAAGAAAATGGCTGCCTTCTTACGTAACAACAAGGCGTTGCCTCACCTAACAAAATTAACAACAACAACAAAAATCCTTTGTGTTGTCTGGTACCCAGTTCATGACAATATTTTCCTGNTATTCTTAAATACCATGTCATTATGATCCTGCAGGATACATTTCTAAAGAAAATGGCTGCCTTCTTACACAACAACAAGGCATTGCCTCACCTAACAAAATTAGCAACAACAACAAAAATCCTTTGTGTTGTCTGATACCCAGTTCATGATAATATTTTCCTGATTGTTTCAGAATATTTAGGATTATGTTTAACACAGCTGTGGACCAGTAGTCAGAGTCTTTTAAGCGTGAGTCAGAAGCATCTTCAGGTTGCCCTTTGAGGAATGGAAACGAGGTACTTCCACCCCTAGATAGCTTTGTGCCTTCAAAGGCTTTTTCCTAGTGGTGGGAGCATCCATAATCCACCTTCCTCTAAGAGAATTGCTAGTTCCTCAAATCCTTTCATCTGCCAGGAGGCAGGGGGGCCTTCTTATAAACAGGACTCTGGAACTCTGGGGTCCCCAGGTTTTCCAGGGATGACTATAGCTGATCGGGCCCTACTATGAGTGGTCATACTAATGGGGGGTTATGGGGGCCCTTAGCCCCCAAGAAGCTGCTGATCCTACCCTGGAGGGCTGATCACGGGAGTTAGACCTCCCCCTGCCCAGGTGGTCTCAGGGCATAGGTCTGTCCCCTCTGCATGCCAGGGAGCAGGTGCCCTGTGTTCCTTGGAGTCAACTGCCGGTGTGCCTGCAGGGACTGGCATGGATTTTCCATTTCCTGTGCACATCTTTGAGGAGATTGGAGACTCAATTTCAGGATGACTGGGCCTGCACAAAGGCAGTGATGATGACTATTGTCTGGGAAATGGCCTATTGTGGAGATGGGCTGGGGAGGGCAGCAAATTAGGGACTGTCAATTCCTTCCCCGGGGAGCTGAGACTGTGCCCTGGCAGACATAGGTCTGATTTAATGCAGGACGTGCTGAAATCAGAGAGGACGTTCTGCGAGGAGGAGCTGCAGAGGATCTCAACTGAGACCCTTGGTTCTCAGAGTCTTCCTGAGGTCAGGGGTTTGGGGGTCAGGACAAGAACAGGAACAGGACAGCCTAGTCGGGGGTTCCTGGGAAACTCTGGGGTGGAAAAAGAGACCGGAGGGTTTGTATGTTGATTTCAGCTTCTTTATGACCCTGCCTTAGCCCTTCTAGGGGGAGTAGAACATAGTTATTTCCTGTTTCTCTCTGTTTTGCTTCTTGCCCTGTCTCCCTCTCTCCTTCCTTTTATTTCTTCATTTCTCATGCGTCTATCCAGTAACTGTCAAGAGCCTTCCTGTGTCTGCCACTGTGCCCAGGGCATAGGGTAAGATGGTGGGAAAGCAGACGTGGTTTCTGCCTTTATGGGCTTTACCGGTGGTGGCAGAGACAGACACCAACTGAGGGAACACACAGATAAACGCAACGCCTACAAGGTGCAGGAAGGATTAGGAGGAAAATAAAAGGGCTGTGATAGGACATTGGCAGTGTTCTGCCTAGCAGCAACTGTTAACCTCTAACCAGCTCTCTGCCCTCGCCCATTTCTTCGCTCACAGTTACGACTTCTTACCTTCCTCTGTGACCATTGGTTCTGTGTGGAGCCAGCTGCCAGGGCGCCTCCCTGGCTGTAGGCAGAAAGGATTTGAGAGCTTTGGGGCAATCCTCTGGGACTCTGACTCCAGGTTAGTTCTCAGTCTTGAGCCTCAGACCTATTTCTGTGTCAGAGATTCTGTCCTTAAAAAAAATTCCTATGAGATTTTAATGGAGATGTAATTTATATACAGTGAAATACACAGGTCCTTAGTTCCATCTATTTTTGCTTCATGTGTTTACAAGCTCTGTTCTTAGGTGCATACACATTTGGGATTGTTCTGGCTTCTTGATTATTTGACTCTCCTCCTATGAAAATTCCCTCCTTTCCTCTACCTGTAGTCCTTGTCTTGAATCTACTTCATCTGATATCAGTATACTGTTTCTTTCAATTTGTGCATCTTTTCACTTTAAACTTATCTGTGTTTTTATTTGTTTTATTTTAAACGTTTTTCCAGATTCATCAAATTTTATTTTGCAGAATCTGCCTACCCTTCTCTCTAGCTATATCCATTTTGGGGGACTCTTTGGGAGTAGATTACATGCATTCTTCATTCTTTTGATGTTTCAGCATGCATTTCGTAAGAACAAGAATATCCTCTTATGACACGCCAAAAGGGTTAGCAATTAGAAATTTTAACACTAATACAATATTTTAATCTAATATATAGTCATTACTTTAATTGTCCCAGGTCTTAAAAAAAATTCTTTTTTGGTGTATTGTTGAGCTACAAAGTGTTGCCTTCTGCTTGCTGTAAGGCAAAGTGGATCTGTTATACATATACATATATCCACTCTTTTTTAGATTCTTTTCCCATTACATAGAACTTGGCAGAGTTCCCTGTGCTGTACAGTAGGTACTTTTTAGTTTTATATATGTATATAGTTAACATATATAAAAATAAAAGTAAATGTCAAAAATAGAACAAAGTTCTATATAGAGTTAACTAAACTCTCTATATAAAACTAAACTACACACATATCAATTTTATTTATGTAGTTGTGCGTATATGTCAATCTCAGTTTCCCAATTTATCCCTCCTCTTCTTGTGTTTTTATAAAGTGTGTGTCTTATTATAAAAGGATATAAGTTGGTCTTGCTTTTTTATTGTCAGACAATTTCTTTTAGTTGAAGTGTTTAGTTCATTTACATTTAATATAATTATTGATTTGGTTGGATTGCAAGCACCATTTTGCTATTTGATATCTGTTTTTCCACTATGTGTTATAAAAATTATCTTTCTTCTTTTTCAGCTTCCTCTGGGTTCTTGAGAATTTTTAATAACCTATTTTTACCTCATCTACTAGTTTTTAAAAAAAATCTACAGCTCTTGTTAAAGGATTGTTCTAGGAATTGCAGTATAAGAATGCAAGGATCTTAAAACAGTAGATTTTAATTTCCATCTTCTTTTGTTCTATTTTTGACATTTATTTTTATTTTTCAGTTCAGTTTAGTCGCTCCGTCATGTCCGACTCTTTGCAATTCCATGAATTGCAGCATGCCAGGCCTCCCTGTCCATCACCAACTCTGGGAGTTTACTCAAACTCTGGGAGTCGGTGACACCATCTAGCCATCTCATCCTCTGTCGTCCCCTTCTCCTCCTGCCCCCAATCCCTCCCAGCATCAGAGTCTTTTCCAATGAGTCAACTCTTCGCATGAAGTGGCCAAAGTATTGGACTTTCAGCTTTAGCATCAGTCCTTCCAATGAACACCCAGGACTGATCTCCCTTAGAATGGACTAGTTGGATCTCCTTGCAGTCCAGGGGACTCTCAAGAGTCTTCTCCAACACCACAGTTCAAAAGCATCAATTCTTCAGCTCACAGCTTTCTTCACAGTCCAACTCTCACATCCATACATGACTACTGGAAAAACCATAGCCTTGACTAGGCGGACCTTTGTTGGCAAAGTACTGTCTCTGCTTTTTAATATGCTGTCTAGCTTGGTCATAACTTTTCTTCCAAGGAGTAGTGTCTTTTCATGGCTGCAGTCACCATCTGCAGTGATTTTGGAGCCCCTCCAAATAAAGTCTGACACTGTTTCCCCTGTTTCTCCATCTATTTCCCAAGAAGTGATGGGACCAGATGCCATGATCTTCGTTTTCTGAATGTTGAGCTTTAAGCCAACTTTTTCACTCTCCACTTTCACTTTCATCAAGAGGCTTTTTAGTTCCTCCTCACTTTCTGCCATAAGGGTGGTGTCATCTGCATATCTGAGGTTATTGATGTTTCTCCTGGAAATCTTGATTCATTGACTATGCCAAAGCCTTTGACTGTGTGGATCACAATAAACTGGAAAATTCTGAAAGAGATGGGGATACCAGACCACCTGACCTGCCTCTTGAGAAACCTATATGCAGGTCAGGAAGCAACAGTTAGAACTAGACATGGAATAACAGACTGGTTCCAAATAGGAAAAGGAGTACATCAAGGCTGTATTTTGTCACCCTGCTTATTTAACTTATATGCAGAGGACATCATGAGAAATGCAAGGCTGGATGAAGCACAAGCTGGAATCAATATTTTTATTTTTACATATGTTAATTCCCACAATATAGTATTATTAGGTTTTGGTCTAAATAGTCATTTTTCTTTTAAAGAGATTAAGAATTGAGAAGAGTTTTAAACACTGACTTTTATTTATTACTATTTCTGGCTCACTTTATTCCTTGATGGGGATCTTAGTTTTCATCTGGTGCTATTTCTGTTTAGACTAACGAACTTCTTTTTAGCATTTCTTATAGTACAGATCTGCTAGTGATGAATTCTCCCAGCTTTGGCTTATTTACAAATGTCTCTATTTCATCTTAATTCTTGAAATTTTTTTTTCTGAATACAGACTTTTAAGGTGATGGGTAATTTTTCCTCTAGCACTTTAAGTTCTCCTTGCCTTCCAGCTTGTATTGTGTCTAGTGGTAAATCTAGTGGTGATAAGTCTTATATTTTTATCTTCATTCTCCTATCTGTAAGCATTTTTTGTGAGAAGGGAGCTGCTTTTCTTTTTCTCTTTGTTTTTCAGAAATTTTGTTTTGTGCCTTGATGGTGTTCTTATTGGTGTGTGTTTATACTGCTTGGAGTTTGTTGAACTTTTTGGATTTGTGGGCAGACATATTCATGACATTTGAAACATTTTCAGTGTTTTTTCAAAAATTAATATACTTTTTAAAGCAATTTTAGGTTCACAGCGAACTTGAGCAGAAAGTACAGAATTTCCACTTATCCCTTCTCATCATACACACACAGTCTCCTCTGCCATCAGGATCCTGCATCAGTATGGCTTATTATAATTAATGATCAACACTAATACTCTCTGACATAAACTGCAGCAAGATCTTTTTTGACCCACCTCCTAGAGTAATGAAAATAAAAACAAAAATAAACAAATGAGACCTAATTAAAAAATGTTTTTCCACAGCAAAGGAAATCATAAACAAAATGGGGAAAAAAAAAAAAAACTCCACAGAATGGGAGAAAATATTTGCAAACAAAGCAAATGACACAGGATTAATTTCCAAAATAGACAAACAGCTCATGTAGCTCAACAACCAAAAAGCAAACAACCCAATCAAAATATGGGCTGAAATCCTCAATAGCCATTTCTCCAGAGGAGACACACTGATGGCCAAAACACGTGAAAAGATGCTCAGCATCACTACTTATTAGAGAAATACAAGTCAAAATTACAATGAGGAATTACCTCACACTGGTCAGAATGGCTACCATCAAAAAAAATATACAAATAATAAATTGTGGCGAGGATGTGGAGAAAAGGTGACCTCCCCCCACACACTGTTGGTGGAAATGGAAACTGGTAAAGCCGCTATGGAGAACAGTACAGAGGTTCCTTAAAAAAACTAAAAATAGAGCTGTTGTGTGATGCAGTGAGTCCATTCCTGGGCATATACTCAGAGAAAACCATAATTTAAGAAGATTGCTATATTTATTTTTATTTGTTGTTCAGTGGCTAAGTCGCATCTGACTTTTTGTGACCCCGGGGACTGTAGTACTCTAGGCTCCCCTGTCTTCCACTGTCTCCTGGAGTTTCTCAAATTAATGTCCATTGAGTCAGTGATGCTATCTAACCATCTCTTCCTCTGCCACTCCCTTCTCCTTTTGCCTTCAGTCTTTCCCAGCATTAAGGTCCTTTCCAATGAGTCAGTTCTTCATATCAGGTGACTGAATTATTGGAGCTTCAGCTTCAGCATCAGTCCTTCCAGTGAATATTCAGGACTGATTTCCTTTAGGATGGACTGGTTGGATCTCCTTGCAGTCCAAGGGACTCTCCAGAGTCTTCTCCAGCACCACAGTTCAAAAGCATCAATTTTTTGGCACTCAGCCTTCTTTGTGGTCCAGCTGTCACATCCATACATGACTACTGGAAAAACCATAGCTTTGACTATATGGATCTTTGTTGGCAAATTGATATCTCTGCTTTTTAATATGCTGTCTAGGTTTGTCATAGCTTTCCTTTCAAGGAGCAAGTGTCTTTTAATTTCTTGGCTGCAATCACCATCTGCAGTGATTTTGGAGCCCCCCAAAATAAAGTCTGACACTGTTTCCACTGTTTCCCCATCTATTTCCCATGAAGTGATGGGACCAGATGCCATGATCTTGTTTTCTTTTTTTTAATGTTGAGTTTCAAGCCAACTTTTTTCACTCTCCACTTTTACCCTCATCAAGAAGCTCTTTAGCTCCTCTTCACTTTCTGTCATTAGAGTGATATCATTTGCATATCTGAGGTTGTTCATATTTCTCCCGGCATTCTTGACTCCAACTTGTGATTCATCTGGCCTGATATTTTGTGTGATGTACTCTGCATATAAGTTAAATAAGCAGGGTGACAATACATAGCCGTGTCATGCTCCTTTCCCAATTTTGAACCAAAGGATGCACACACTCCAATAGCCAGGACAGGGAAACAACCTACATGTCCATTGACAGATTAGTGGATAAAGAAGATGTGGCAGATATACACAAAGGAACATTAACATATAACATATGACAAAGGGACGTTACTCAGCTGTAAAGTAGAATGGAATAATGCCATCTGCAACAATATGGAGGACCCAAGAGATTCTTAAATGCAGTGAAGCCAGACAAATATTGTTTTGTATATGTGAAATCTAAAAAAACGGTACAAATGAACGTATTTACAAACCAGAAATAGAGTTACAGATGGAAAAAACAATCATCCGGTTACCAGGGGAGAAATGGGGGAGGGATACACTGGGAATCAGATTGATTATATTCTATGCAGCCAAAGATGGAGAAGTTCTATACAGTCAACAAAAACAAGACCAGGAGCTGACTGTGGCTCAGATCATGAACTCCTTATTACCAAATTCAGACTTAAGTTGAAGAAAGTAGGGAAAACCGCTAGACCATTCAGGTACGACCCAAATCAAATCCCTTATGATTATACAGTGGAAGTGAGAAATAGATTTAAGGGCCTAGATCTGATAGAGTTCCTGATGAACTATGGAATGAGGTTCGTGACATTGTACAGGAGACAGGGATCAAGACCATCCCCATGGAAAAGAAATGCAAAAAAGCAAAATGGCTGTCTGGGGAGGCCTTACAAATAGCTGTGAAAAGAAGAGAGGCGAAAAGCAAAGGAGAAAAGGAAAGATATAACCATCTGAATGCAGAGTTCCAGAGAATAGCAAGAAGAGATAAGAAAGCCTTCTTCAGCTATCATTGCAAAGAAATAGAGGAAAACAGCAGAATGGGAAAGACTAGAGATCTCTTCAAGAAAATTAGAGATATCAAGGGAACATTTCATGCAAAGATGGGCTCGATGAAGGACAGAAATGGTATGGACCTAACAGAAGCAGACGATATTAAGAAGAGGTGGCAAAAATACATAGAAGAACTGTACAAAAAAGACTTTCATGACCCAGTTAATCACGATGGTGTGATCACTCATCTAGAGCCAGACATCCTGGAATGTGAAGTCAAGTGGGCCTTAGAAAGCATCACTACAAACAAAGCTAGTGGAGGTGATGGAATTCCCGTTGAGCTCTTTCAAATCCTGAAAGATGATGCTGTGAAAGTGCTGCACTCAATATGCCAGCAAATTTGGAAAACTCAGCAGTGGCCGCAGGACTGGAAAAGGTCAGTTTTCATTCCAATTCCAAAGAAAGGCAATGCCAAAGAATGCTCAAACTACCGCACAATTGCACTCATCTCACACGCTAGTAAAGTAATGCTCAAAATTCTCCAAGCCAGGCTTCAGCAATATGTGAACCGTGAACTCCCTGATGTTCAAGCTGGTTTTAGAACAGGCAGAGGAACCAGAGAT
>SJYX01022521.1:22497-176249 GCA_006410675.1 Oreotragus oreotragus | reverse complement strand
ACACAACTGAGCGACTGAACTGAACTGATATATAAAATACTAACTAATAAGGACCTACTGTATAACACAGTACTCTGTAATGACCTGTATGGAAAAGAATCTTAGAAAGGTTGGATATATGTATGTAGATAACTGATTCACTTTGCTGTGTAGCAGAAAGTAGCACAACATTGTAAATCAACTATATTTCAATTAAAAAATTGTTTTAAAATGATGATCACTGACACAGTTTTATCAACCAAATTCTGTGGTTCATATTACAGTTCACCGTTTGGTGTTATATATTCTCAGTGAAAGAGAAAGTGTCAGTCACTTAGTCTGGTTCAACTCTTTGTGACCCCATGGACTGTAGCCCGCCAGGCTCCTCTGTCCATGGAATTCTCCAAGCAAGAATACTGGAGTGGGTTGCTATTCCCTTCTCAGGGGAATCTTCCCAACCCAGGGATTGAAACTGGGTCACCTGCATTGCAATTTTAACAAATGGTTATGATATGTATTCACCATTACAGTATTAAATAGAGTAGTTTCACTGCTGTAAAAACCTCTGTACTCCTTCCCTCCCCTTAATTCCTGGAATCCACTAGCCTTTTTACTATCTCCATAGTTTTGCCTTCTCCAAAATGTCATATACTAGAAATAAAACAATATGTAAGCTTTGCCTTCTTTTACCAGTGAAAGAAGATTGCCTTCTTTTACTTAGTAATGTTTTTAAAGGTTCTTACATGTCTTTTCACTGCTTGCTAACTTGTTATTTTAATTATTGAATATTTTATTGTTTGGGTGAATTGCGGTATGTTTATTCATTCACCAATTGAAGGACATCTTGTTTGCCTTCTAACTTGGGCAATTATTAATAAAGTCAATATACACATTCATGTACAAATTTTGGGGGGTAAATATAAGTTTTCAACTCATTTGAGTAAATACCAAGAAATGTGATTGCTGGGTCATACAGTACAGCTATCTTATCTTTGAAAGTGACTGCCAAACTGTCTTCTAAAGTATCTTGCCATTTTGCATTTTTACCAACAATCAGTAAGAGTTCATGTTGCTTCACAGACTTACCAGTATTTGGTATTGTCAGTGTTTTGGATTTGGTCATTCTCTATAGGCATCTAGTGATATATCACTGTTTTTTTAATTTGCAAGTTCCTAATGATATATAAAGTTCAACGCCTCTTCATATGCTTATTTACCATCTATATATCATCTTTGGTGATAATTCTGTTCAGATATTTTGCACATTAATTTTTTTTTCTTATTGTTGAGTTTTAAGAGATTTTGGTATTTTTTAAAATCAGATATATCTTTTGTAATATTTTTTCCCAGTCTACAGCTTGTCTTTTCATTCTTGACAGTAATTATTAAAACAATTTTTTTTTTCAGCTCCAGTCTCCCTTTTCTTTCTTGGGCTTCAGTTCCATCTATGTGACACTTTTTGGTATTGTTCTACTTTCAGTTTTCCATTTTTTTCCCTCATGTACTTCAGTTTTCATGTCAAGTACTGTGTTTTCAAATTCACTGATCTTTAAAAAAACTTTTTCCAAACTATTGTTTAATTCCAGTTAATTTTTATTTCCAGATGGTGCATTTTGCAGTTTTATTATGTTTATTTGGTTCCTTTTATAGTTTCCACTTTCTACTGAGATTTCCCATTGGTTTATTCACTATATGGTGCTCTTCTTTAAATCCTTACACTTATTTATAAAGGCTGTTTTAAAGTTACTGTTAATTCCAATATCTGTGTCATCTCTAGGTCTATTTCTACTGGTAAAATCTCTCATGGTTATGGGTTGTATTTTCCTGCATTAAAAAAAGTGTATATTGGACGTAATGGATGCTGTATGGCTGCAGTCTAGATTTTTGTTGCCTTCTTTTAAAGAACGTTGTGTTTTTGTTCTGGGAGGCAGCTGATGCACTGGTAAATCAGCTTGGTTCTGCCATTTCTTGGCTTTAGGTTTGATACAGTGAGTGTAGACTAGTCCTTGAGGCCTGGTCTTCCTTCAGTCTCGGCTGAATGTCTGTGGTGTTTGGTAAGCTCTCTCCACCCGGGCTGGTCATCTTTCAGCTCCGTGAGACCGCCAGAATCTCTGTCTGGCTCCCACTATGCCAGGAGCTGTTCCCTGTCAGGTAGCAGAAATTCTCACTCTGTACGTACCCCGCTTTGTAACCAAAGACTCAATGAAGCCCCTGTGCAGATTCTGGTTCTGTTCTGTGCCTCTCCCAACTCTCCCGTAACTTGCCCCACAGATTCCAGCTGCCCAAGCTCCTTCAGACATCATCTCTTATTTCCTCCACCCAATAGGACGCTGCTCTCTCTCTCTGGGGGCCGCTCTCTGTGCTGAGGTCTGGAGAGTGCCCACTGGCAGGAAGTTGGGATTGAGCCTGAAGTAAACATCAAGCTCCTGTGCTTTCCTTTCTCAAGGATCACCACCAGGTAGGAGCAGCAATGCTGCAGAGATGAAGCCAGAGGAGACCATGAAGCTTTACTGCAACTCCGTTTCCCGTACCCTTCCTCCACCCTAGGCTTTCCTGGGGCCATTTTCTTGCAGGTGGGGATGAAAGAGCGGGGCAGGAGGCCAATGGGGAAAAGAAGCCTGGAGAAGGAAATTGGGGTATAGCCTGCTATATTTTGTTTGCCTCTTCCCAGTGGAGCCCCAAAGAAGGAGGCAGCTGTGTGTTACTGAGCTCGTTGGAGAGGCAGGGAGGGAGGAGGGTGCTGGGAAGTGCAATTAGCCAACGGTTTGAGACTGATGAAGTGGATAATGAGAGGTGCTACGACAGATTTTTGTGCTAAAAAAAGGAGACAGGGGAGAAACTGTTGCACATTAACCTGCTCAGGCAGGAGCTGATTCCCCGCCAAGAGGACAAGGACCAGAAGATTCAAAGGCTGGGCCAATACCTCCTTCCCGGCAGCCTTCCTCGGCACTCTTCTCATCCCCCTTCTCATCATTAACATCTACTGAGGTCACAGGGGCCAGGTCTTATGCCAAACAACTCTCATGCTTTACCTCATTCAATGTCTAAAACAACCTTATGAAGTCGATCTTATTATAACCCATTTTATAGATGAGCAAAGTGAGATGCAAAGAGGTGAAAGACCTTTTGTAAGTCACATTGTTAGTAAACAGTGAAGCTGAGTCTCTTCTGTGGTCTGACACCAGAACCTGATGGATTAGTCTCATGGTGCAGATATGTTTGACTCCACTGACTGTCCTCAAAAGAGAAGGGACACATCTTCTAGCACCTGCTATGTATGAGGCTCTGTGTTACATTTTGAATCAAGCAGGTTACATTTCTTCTGTTTTGTTTTTCAATTATTTCCAATAACACCCAGTGAAGAAGATACTATTTTTACTTTAATTTTACAGAGGAGGAAATGAGTACATATTAGAAAAATAAAATATCTTGTCCCCAAAACCAAATCTAGCAAACTATGAATCAATATTAAGATATATTAAACTCTTAGCCAACAATTATATATTGAACACTTACTGAGTACCAGGCTTTATTCTAGGTATTAGAGCAATAAATAAAACAGACAAAAATCCTGCCCTCATGGAGCTTATATTCTAGTGTGGGCAGAGAGGGAGCATTGGTAGACAGCAAACAAACTGGGTGGAGGTAAGTGATATAGAGAAAACCAAGGCAGGGAAGGAGAGGAGGGAGGGCTTGGTGTGGAGGATATAATGCTGTGTAAAATGTCAGGAAGGACGTGCTGAGAATATGACTTTTATGCAAAAGTCTGAAGAAGCTGAGGAATCCAGCCCTTGGATATGTTATGGGAGAGTGTTCTAGGCTAAGTTAGGAACAGCAAGTGCAAAGGTCGGGAGGCACTGAGTCTTCATGAAAGTGACCGTGTGAAGGGTGTCTTCTGGGGCTGTGTAGCGAGGGGGCCTGGAGTAGGGGATAAGAGAAGTGTGGCAGGAAGAGTGATAGAGGGGAGAGGAGGGACCAAGAGTCAGAGGGGTAACTGCAGCTGAGTGTGTGGGGCTCTTTACCCATCATATGGGCAGAAAGTCCCCTCCAATGGGAACAGAGAAGGGGGTTGACAGATGACCCCCGAAGCGACTGTCAGTCACTTTGATAACCTCCAACTTGCCCCTGAGTTTTGCCTTCCCCTCATGTCCTGCCACCCCAATGCCTCCTGCCCCCTGGTTAAGTGATCCCACTTTAAATGCCAAAATGCCCACCAGCTCTCTCCCTTTGCCCAAGTGAGAGCCTGGCACTGTGAAAAGAACTCACCCAATATGTGTGAGAGAAGAGGGAACCTTGACTGTGTGCAGGCACCTGCCTCTGGGCCTGGGAAGAGGCCAGAGAAGCCCCACCTCTGAGCGGTTTAAGGCTTGAGTGAGGTGATGCCCACTTGGGGCAGAGACGGGAGGTCATCCTCTCACCTGCACAAGGGCTGGTCCTGACACATAGCACGTGCATGCTATGTCACTTTGGTTTTGTCTGACTTTTTGCGACCCTGTGGACTGTAGCCTGCTAGGCTCTTTTGTCCATGGGGATTCTCCAGGCAAGAATACTGGAGTGGGTTGCCATTCCCTCCTCCAGGGGATCTTCCCAACCCAAGGATTGAACCTGGGTTTCCTGCATTGCCATTTGAGCCACCAGGGAAGCCCAAGAATACTGGAGTGGGTAGCCTATCCCTTCTCCAGGTGATTTTCCTGACCCAGGAATTGAACCGGGGTTGCCTACATTGTAGGCAGATTCTTTACCAGCTGAACTACCAGGAAGCCCATGGATCCCACTACTCAGCCCTCAAATCATACATACAGTTTATCTAGGTCAGAGATTGGCACCTTTTTTTCTGATAAAGGGCCAAATAGTAAATATTTCAGACTTTTTATGCCTTTTGGTCTCTGTTGTAGCTACTCAGCTCTGCCAGTGCAGCATGAAATCAACCATAGGCAATATATATTATAAATGAATAGGTGTGGCCGCATTTCAATACAACTTCATTTACTAAACAGGTGATGGTCTGGGTTTGGCCAATGGGCCATAATTTGCCAGCCCCTAATCTATATCAATCCCTTCACTTATCAAAAACAGAAGAAAGAAACCCAGAGTCAACAAGTCACCCATCCGGGGGGCCCACATCACTCGGGGACTGAGGGAAGGCAAGCAGGCAGGAAGCTTGATTCTCCAGATTCTTCCCTGAATTATTCTCTTATTGTTCCACATGAGTTAGCTTTCTCTCCCTTGTTGGTTTGTCAGTTGCACACATGCTAGTTACTCATTAAATATTCATTTGATTGGCTTCATATAACAATACATCTTTGACAATACACATAACAATACATTTCTTGGAAGCTTCTGTGTTGATCCTTTGGAGAGAGCTGTGAGATCAGAGAAAGGGACCATGAGTTGGTTCAAAGTTCCCAGGTGGTGAGCTTGCCTGGTGGTCCAATGGTTAAGAATCTGCTGGCAAAAGCAGGGGATATGGGTTTGGTTCCTGGTCCAAGAAGATACCACATGCTGTGGGGCAACTGAGCTCCTGCACCACAAGTACTGAGCCCGTGGGCTGCAACTACTGAAGCCTGCATGCCTAAACCCTGTGCTCTGCAACGAGAGAAGCCGCTGCAATGAGAAGCGTGTACACCACAACAAAGAGTAAGCCCCACTTGGTGCAACTAGAGAAGGCCCTATGCAGCAATGAAGACCCAGTGCAGCCAAAAATAAATTAAAATAAATAAATACTAAAAACAAAACAAACACCACCCCCAAACCTTAAACAAAGCAAAACAAAAAACAGGGTCTCCAGGTGAGTCAAGAGTTCCTTATTTCCCGCCCTGGAGGATGTTGTCAGCATAAGGACAGCCTTGCTGCACCAGTGAGGCAAGGCTCTGCAACTGTGAAATTCTGCCTTTGGTTTCTCCAAGAAAACAATCCTTTAAAAAGAATCTCGTCTATTAATGTGATTATTAATCTGGAAAAAACCCCGCTTCTCAATAAAATGAATCTATGACAAGACAGATGTAATAAACCTGGTTAGGATTTATGATGTGCCCAAGCAGCGTTTTGCAAAAGATAATGTTCCTCTGTAATGTTGATTTGCCGGATGAGAACCATGTAATTTATTCTGTCAATGTACATAAGAAATGTTATCTGTGTGCAGAATGACTGATGGCCTCATGAAAGCTGGCAGGGAAACAAATAAAACAATTTGGGCCTTAAAAATATAATCACCTAATGATCGTGTCCTGACGCTTGTGACAGGGAGAGCAGGATTCGGAGCTGTGGCTGCCACGAACTCACCTTCCGGAGCTGGGGCCACTTCCCTTTGAGCTTGGCACCAGAGGGCAGCAGGGAGCCCTGAGAAGCTCTCTTGGCAGTCCAGGTTCCTCCCTCTGGGCCTTTGCCCAGACCGTTCCCGCTTTCCAGCTGTTCATCCACGTGTCCTTCAAGGCCTGGCTTAGAGGGTCTCTCCTCTATGGTGAGCTTCAGTGCCCGGGGCTTTGCTAACACACACGCTGGCAACAACTGGGATTTTCCTTTCACGAGACTCTTGAAGTCACCCTCTGGGCCTCGTTTAGGCTACTCAGCATTTGCTCCCTTGGAATTCAGTGATTGATGTCATCTCCTCTTTGAGACTGAAGTCTGTCTTGACTTAGCATCCTCATTGGCAGGATCATTTTGCGAGTGCTCACGAGAGTTTGCTGAGTAAATTAATATTCAGAGGTAGAGCTATCATATGTTGAATGGTTTGAGCGTGTCAGGGACTTTACAACATGGTTACACGATGGAACCAGCCTAAGAGGTGGGAGCCACCATTGTATGCAGTGGGAACTGGGGCTCAGAGGCCTTCTGACGTGTCCAAGGTCATATACATCTAGCAGAGGATCCAGGTTCCAAACCCAGACTGCAGCGTCTACTGTGGCTGGATATGAACTCCTACACCATTGACCCTCTCTGTACTGACTCTCCCCTTCTTGAGACTCTTTCCTCCTTTGGTTTCCATACACTGTATTGCCTGGTTTTCCTGCCACTGTTCTGACAACACTGTAGGGGATGGCCTCTTTGCAGCTCCCTGGAGCATTGGTTGAAAAGTCCATGGGTGGGGCCAGCATAGGTTATGGAAAAGGAACAACAGGGACGTGTCTGAGCCAAGGCCACAGGGAGGCCTCGGCCATGAGGACACAAGGCTCTGACCTGGACAACGTGCAGCTTTGAGGAGAGGCTAGAGGGTAGGGCCGAGGACTGGGCAAGGCCTCTCATTAGGTCAGGGCCACGCGGGAAGTACCTGGCATCAAGGCCAGTCCTGAGGAGGACGCAGTATCAGCTGTGGGCAGGGGAGCCTACATCCCAGGCCTAAAGGTCTTGAAGTGGAGCTTGGATCTGGAGGGCAGTTTCGACAGGCAGGCTCAATGGCGCCAAGGCTGGGCCATTAGGCCTTGAGTCTGGGGAACGTGATTGGATCATTCGGGGCGACAGTGAGCAGCAGTATTCATCCAGCATGATTTGAATGAAGAAATTCTAATGAATGGATTGCCCATGGAGGTGTGGGCAGAATGAAAGGAATCAACAAGGGGCCACCCAGAGAGGCCACAGCAGAGAGTCTGTACTACCCTTGCAGTCAAAGAGACAAAAGAAGGAGGCTTCTCTGCTGGCTCAGAAGGTAAAGAATCTGCCTGCAAGGCAGGAAATTCGGGTTCAATCCCTGGGTCAGGAAATCCCCTGGAGAAGGGAAAGGCTACCCACTCCAGTATTCTTGTCTGGAGAGTTCCATGGACAGAGTAGCCTGGTGGGCTACAGTCCATGGGGTCGCAAAGAGGTGGACACGACCGAGCAACTAACATACGCACAAGGTTACTGGGGTCCAGAGAGAGTTGGAGCTGTGGTGGTGGGTCATAGCTGTTGAGAGCTGTTAGTCACAGAGGGATGTAGCTACTGCCGGAGACATGGCGCCAAGGCAGGAATGAGTGGAGAAGAAATGACTTGGCCTCTCTCCTCCTAGCCTTCAGTGACTCCCACTGCTTGAATTCGGCATCAAGGTCAGATTCCTAGGTCATGGAGCTGGCTAGAAAAGGAGGTAGAGTTGATCTGGCCAGCACAGCGACTCATTGTTGACTCTCCCCCACTGGGTACCAAGGGTGTATCTGGAGCTTATGGCGCAAAACTGACTCATGTGCTGGCTGGTCTACAGGTGGGACCATGAGAAGATGGAAGTTTGGGATCTGGGGAGGCGCAGGAAGGAAGGGAGAGGGGGAAGACTGGCCGTCCCCCGTCTCCCTACTTGGCCCCTTTGTCTTTGTGTTGCTTGAATTTCAAGTACGGCTTGAGCATGGAGTTTGGGCTGAGATGAGGCTGAGACCATGACTCTAGACTCAGTTTTACTAAGGACAGAATGGGAGCATTAGATCAAAGCAGCAATTCTCAAATGGTGTTCCCAGGAACTCCAGAGCTTAGTGGAGATGTCTCAGGGATCAGTGAGTATGTGAAGGGGAAGGCCAAGAGAGTTGGCTAAAGGAACCCCTAACCAATGCTAATCCTGCTAGTTGACTAAAACAGAAAATCTTTCTTGCATTTGACTTTAGCAGAGCAGCTTGGATGAGCTGGACCTGAAGCATTTCATCCTGGATCTGGATAATGCCTGGGAAGGAGGTGAGGTAATTATAAAAGCTTTTGGTAAGCCCAGAATGTGGTCCATTATGTAAGGGGCAAAATATTGGAAGGCAGTTGAGTCCCAGGCATGCCCTAGAAGATGCTATAAACCAAATTAGAGAGCCAGCAGGGAGGGAGAGGGTAGTCAAGGGTCATTCTGAAAATGAAAAGTGAAAGTGAAAGTTGCTCAGTCATGTCCAACTCTTTACAATCTCATAGACTATACAGTCCATGGAATTCTCCAGGCCAGAATGCTGGAGTGGGTAGCCTTTTCCTTCTCCAGGGTATCTTCCCGGCCCAGGGATCAAACCCAGGTCTACTGCATTGCAGGCAGATTCTTCATCAGTTGAGCCACAGCCATTCTATGGGGAGAGAGTATAGCAACGTATCCAACAAAGTGTATTACTCTGAGAATCTCCTGGCTGAACCCTAAGTTTGCTTGTCATATCTGGTTGTTTTTTCAGGTACAGATATAAATGTCTCCAAGGTGGGTGGAGAGTGACAGTTCTAACTAAATTCTTTGATGCATAGAGATGCTGACTCTCAGGGAGGCCACCTGACAGCCAGCAGAGGTTCCCAGGCCTTCTTAGTGCTCTCCCTGGTCCTGAATAAGGCCCTGTTCAGATTTTTCCAGTGGCTTAAATCTCCTGCTCTCGATGTTTGAGTCCTGAGCAGCCTAACTCAGCAACTGTGGCTTTTGCCAACCTGGTTCTGACTTCCACTTTTGGGTTTTCTCTTTTTATCTACTCTGTAAATGTCCCTGTGTCAGTATCCCACAGGGCTGCCATCTTCCCTGGGGTTCTGCACTGAGCAACTCTCACCCAGTTAAGAGATCCCACCTTTGANCTCATGCGAAGAGTTGACTCATTGGAAAAGACTCTGATGCTGGGAGGGATTGGGGGCGGGAGGAGAAGGGGACAACTGAGGATGAGATGGCTGGATGGCATCACGGAGCGATGGACGTGAGTCTGAGTGAACTCCGGGAGATGGTGATGGACAGGGAGGCCTGGCGTGCTGCGATTCATGGGATCACAAAGAGTCAGACACAACTGAGCGACTGAACTGAACTGATATATAAAATACTAACTAATAAGGACCTACTGTATAACACAGTACTCTGTAATGACCTGTATGGAAAAGAATCTTAGAAAGGTTGGATATATGTATGTAGATAACTGATTCACTTTGCTGTGTAGCAGAAAGTAGCACAACATTGTAAATCAACTATATTTCAATTAAAAAATTGTTTTAAAATGATGATCACTGACACAGTTTTATCAACCAAATTCTGTGGTTCATATTACAGTTCACCGTTTGGTGTTATATATTCTCAGTGAAAGAGAAAGTGTCAGTCACTTAGTCTGGTTCAGCTCTTTGTGACCCCATGGACTGTAGCCCGCCAGGCTCCTCTGTCCATGGAATTCTCCAAGCAAGAATACTGGAGTGGAACACAACTGAGCGACTGAACTGAACTGATATATAAAATACTAACTAATAAGGACCTACTGTATAACACAGTACTCTGTAATGACCTGTATGGAAAAGAATCTTAGAAAGGTTGGATATATGTATGTAGATAACTGATTCACTTTGCTGTGTAGCAGAAAGTAGCACAACATTGTAAATCAACTATATTTCAATTAAAAAATTGTTTTAAAATGATGATCACTGACACAGTTTTATCAACCAAATTCTGTGGTTCATATTACAGTTCACCGTTTGGTGTTATATATTCTCAGTGAAAGAGAAAGTGTCAGTCACTTAGTCTGGTTCAGCTCTTTGTGACCCCATGGACTGTAGCCCGCCAGGCTCCTCTGTCCATGGAATTCTCCAAGCAAGAATACTGGAGTGGGTTGCTATTCCCTTCTCAGGGGAATCTTCCCAACCCAGGGATTGAAACTGGGTCACCTGCATTGCAATTTTAACAAATGGTTATGATATGTATTCACCATTACAGTATTAAATAGAGTAGTTTCACTGCTGTAAAAACCTCTGTACTCCTTCCCTCCCCTTAATTCCTGGAATCCACTAGCCTTTTTACTATCTCCATAGTTTTGCCTTCTCCAAAATGTCATATACTAGAAATAAAACAATATGTAAGCTTTGCCTTCTTTTACCAGTGAAAGAAGATTGCCTTCTTTCACTTAGTAATGTTTTTAAAGGTTCTTACATGTCTTTTCACTGCTTGCTAACTTGTTATTTTAATTATTGAATATTTTATTGTTTGGGTGAATTGCAGTATGTTTATTCATTCACCAATTGAAGGACATCTTGTTTGCCTTCTAACTTGGGCAATTATTAATAAAGTCAATATACACATTCATGTACAAATTTTGGGGGGTAAATATAAGTTTTCAACTCATTTGAGTAAATACCAAGAAATGTGATTGCTGGGTCATACAGTACAGCTATCTTATCTTTGAAAGTGACTGCCAAACTGTCTTCTAAAGTATCTTGCCATTTTGCATTTTTACCAACAATCAGTAAGAGTTCATGTTGCTTCACAGACTTACCAGTATTTGGTATTGTCAGTGTTTTGGATTTGGTCATTCTCTATAGGCATCTAGTGATATATCACTGTTTTTTTAATTTGCAAGTTCCTAATGATATATAAAGTTCAACGCCTCTTCATATGCTTATTTACCATCTATATATCATCTTTGGTGATAATTCTGTTCAGATATTTTGCACATTAATTTTTTTTTCTTATTGTTGAGTTTTAAGAGATTTTGGTATTTTTTTAAATCAGATATATCTTTTGTAATATTTTTTCCCAGTCTACAGCTTGTCTTTTCATTCTTGACAGTAATTATTAAAACAATTTTTTTTTTCAGCTCCAGTCTCCCTTTTCTTTCTTGGGCTTCAGTTCCATCTATGTGACACTTTTTGGTATTGTTCTACTTTCAGTTTTCCATTTTTTTCCCCCATGTACTTCAGTTTTCATGTCAAGTACTGTGTTTTCAAATTCACTGATCTTTAAAAAAACTTTTTCCAAACTATTGTTTAATTCCAGTTAATTTTTATTTCCAGATGGTGCATTTTGCAGTTTTATTATGTTTATTTGGTTCCTTTTATAGTTTCCACTTTCTACTGAGATTTCCCATTGGTTTATTCACTATATGGTGCTCTTCTTTAAATCCTTACACTTATTTATAAAGGCTGTTTTAAAGTTACTGTTAATTCCAATATCTGTGTCGTCTCTAGGTCTATTTCTACTGGTAAAATCTCTCATGGTTATGGGTTGTATTTTCCTGCATTAAAAAAGTGTATATTGGACGTAATGGATGCTGTATGGCTGCAGTCTTGATTTTTGTTGCCTTCTTTTAAAGAACGTTGTGTTTTTGTTCTGGGAGGCAGCTGATGCACTGGTAAATCAGCTTGGTTCTGCCATTTCTTGGCTTTAGGTTTGATACAGTGAGTGTAGACTAGTCCTTGAGGCCTGGTCTTCCTTCAGTCTCGGCTGAATGTCTGTGGTGTTCGGTAAGCTCTCTCCACCCTGGCTGGTCATCTTTCAGCTCCATGAGACCGCCAGAATCTCTGTCTGGCTCCCACTATGCCAGGAGCTGTTCCCTGTCAGGTAGCAGAAATTCTCACTCTGTACGTACCCCGCTTTGTAACCAAAGACTCAATGAAGCCCCTGTGCAGATTCTGGTTCTGTTCTGTGCCTCTCCCAACTCTCCCGTAACTTGCCCCACAGATTCCAGCTGCCCAAGCTCCTTCAGACATCATCTCTTATTTCCTCCACCCAATAGGACGCTGCTCTCTCTCTCTGGGGGCCGCTCTCTGTGCTGAGGTCTGGAGAGTGCCCACTGGCAGGAAGTTGGGATTGAGCCTGAAGTAAACATCAAGCTCCTGTGCTTTCCTTTCTCAAGGATCACCACCAGGTAGGAGCAGCAATGCTGCAGAGATGAAGCCAGAGGAGACCATGAAGCTTTACTGCAACTCCGTTTCCCGTACCCTTCCTCCACCCTAGGCTTTCCTGGGGCCATTTTCTTGCAGGTGGGGATGAAAGAGCGGGGCAGGAGGCCAATGGGGAAAAGAAGCCTGGAGAAGGAAATTGGGGTATAGCCTGCTATATTTTGTTTGCCTCTTCCCAGTGGAGCCCCAAAGAAGGAGGCAGCTGTGTGTTACTGAGCTCGTTGGAGAGGCAGGGAGGGAGGAGGGTGCTGGGAAGTGCAATTAGCCAACGGTTTGAGACTGATGAAGTGGATAATGAGAGGTGCTACGACAGATTTTTGTGCTAAAAAAAGGAGACAGGGGAGAAACTGTTGCACATTAACCTGCTCAGGCAGGAGCTGATTCCCCGCCAAGAGGACAAGGACCAGAAGATTCAAAGGCTGGGCCAATACCTCCTTCCCGGCAGCCTTCCTCGGCACTCTTCTCATCCCCCTTCTCATCATTAACATCTACTGAGGTCACAGGGGCCAGGTCTTATGCCAAACAACTCTCATGCTTTACCTCATTCAATGTCTAAAACAACCTTATGAAGTCGATCTTATTATAACCCATTTTATAGATGAGCAAAGTGAGATGCAAAGAGGTGAAAGACCTTTTGTAAGTCACATTGTTAGTAAACAGTGAAGCTGAGTCTCTTCTGTGGTCTGACACCAGAACCTGATGGATTAGTCTCATGGTGCAGATATGTTTGACTCCACTGACTGTCCTCAAAAGAGAAGGGACACATCTTCTAGCACCTGCTATGTATGAGGCTCTGTGTTACATTTTGAATCAAGCAGGTTACATTTCTTCTGTTTTGTTTTTCAATTATTTCCAATAACACCCAGTGAAGAAGATACTATTTTTACTTTAATTTTACAGAGGAGGAAATGAGTACATATTAGAAAAATAAAATATCTTGTCCCCAAAACCAAATCTAGCAAACTATGAATCAATATTAAGATATATTAAACTCTTAGCCAACAATTATATATTGAACACTTACTGAGTACCAGGCTTTATTCTAGGTATTAGAGCAATAAATAAAACAGACAAAAATCCTGCCCTCATGGAGCTTATATTCTAGTGTGGGCAGAGAGGGAGCATTGGTAGACAGCAAACAAACTGGGTGGAGGTAAGTGATATAGAGAAAACCAAGGCAGGGAAGGAGAGGAGGGAGGGCTTGGTGTGGAGGATATAATGCTGTGTAAAATGTCAGGAAGGACGTGCTGAGAATATGACTTTTATGCAAAAGTCTGAAGAAGCTGAGGAATCCAGCCCTTGGATATGTTATGGGAGAGTGTTCTAGGCTAAGTTAGGAACAGCAAGTGCAAAGGTCGGGAGGCACTGAGTCTTCATGAAAGTGACCGTGTGAAGGGTGTCTTCTGGGGCTGTGTAGCGAGGGGGCCTGGAGTAGGGGATAAGAGAAGTGTGGCAGGAAGAGTGATAGAGGGGAGAGGAGGGACCAAGAGTCAGAGGGGTAACTGCAGCTGAGTGTGTGGGGCTCTTTACCCATCATATGGGCAGAAAGTCCCCTCCAATGGGAACAGAGAAGGGGGTTGACAGATGACCCCCGAAGCGACTGTCAGTCACTTTGATAACCTCCAACTTGCCCCTGAGTTTTGCCTTCCCCTCATGTCCTGCCACCCCAATGCCTCCTGCCCCCTGGTTAAGTGATCCCACTTTAAATGCCAAAATGCCCACCAGCTCTCTCCCTTTGCCCAAGTGAGAGCCTGGCACTGTGAAAAGAACTCACCCAATATGTGTGAGAGAAGAGGGAACCTTGACTGTGTGCAGGCACCTGCCTCTGGGCCTGGGAAGAGGCCAGAGAAGCCCCACCTCTGAGCGGTTTAAGGCTTGAGTGAGGTGATGCCCACTTGGGGCAGAGACGGGAGGTCATCCTCTCACCTGCACAAGGGCTGGTCCTGACACATAGCACGTGCATGCTATGTCACTTTGGTTTTGTCTGACTTTTTGCGACCCTGTGGACTGTAGCCTGCTAGGCTCTTTTGTCCATGGGGATTCTCCAGGCAAGAATACTGGAGTGGGTTGCCATTCCCTCCTCCAGGGGATCTTCCCAACCCAAGGATTGAACCTGGGTTTCCTGCATTGCCATTTGAGCCACCAGGGAAGCCCAAGAATACTGGAGTGGGTAGCCTATCCCTTCTCCAGGTGATTTTCCTGACCCAGGAATTGAACCGGGGTTGCCTACATTGTAGGCAGATTCTTTACCAGCTGAACTACCAGGAAGCCCATGGATCCCACTACTCAGCCCTCAAATCATACATACAGTTTATCTAGGTCAGAGATTGGCACCTTTTTTTCTGATAAAGGGCCAAATAGTAAATATTTCAGACTTTTTATGCCTTTTGGTCTCTGTTGTAGCTACTCAGCTCTGCCAGTGCAGCATGAAATCAACCATAGGCAATATATATTATAAATGAATAGGTGTGGCCGCATTTCAATACAACTTCATTTACTAAACAGGTGATGGTCTGGGTTTGGCCAATGGGCCATAATTTGCCAGCCCCTAATCTATATCAATCCCTTCACTTATCAAAAACAGAAGAAAGAAACCCAGAGTCAACAAGTCACCCATCCGGGGGGCCCACATCACTCGGGGACTGAGGGAAGGCAAGCAGGCAGGAAGCTTGATTCTCCAGATTCTTCCCTGAATTATTCTCTTATTGTTCCACATGAGTTAGCTTTCTCTCCCCTGTTGGTTTGTCAGTTGCACACATGCTAGTTACTCATTAAATATTCATTTGATTGGCTTCATATAACAATACATCTTTGACAATACACATAACAATACATTTCTTGGAAGCTTCTGTGTCGATCCTTTGGAGAGAGCTGTGAGATCAGAGAAAGGGACCATGAGTTGGTTCAAAGTTCCCAGGTGGTGAGCTTGCCTGGTGGTCCAATGGTTAAGAATCTGCTGGCAAAAGCAGGGGATATGGGTTTGGTTCCTGGTCCAAGAAGATACCACATGCTGTGGGGCAACTGAGCTCCTGCACCACAAGTACTGAGCCCGTGGGCTGCAACTACTGAAGCCTGCATGCCTAGACCCTGTGCTCTGCAACGAGAGAAGCCGCTGCAATGAGAAGCGTGTACACCACAACAAAGAGTAAGCCCCACTTGGTGCAACTAGAGAAGGCCCTATGCAGCAATGAAGACCCAGTGCAGCCAAAAATAAATTAAAATAAATAAATACTAAAAACAAAACAAACACCACCCCCAAACCTTAAACAAAGCAAAACAAAAAACAGGGTCTCCAGGTGAGTCAAGAGTTCCTTATTTCCCGCCCTGGAGGATGTTGTCAGCATAAGGACAGCCTTGCTGCACCAGTGAGGCAAGGCTCTGCAACTGTGAAATTCTGCCTTTGGTTTCTCCAAGAAAACAATCCTTTAAAAAGAATCTCGTCTATTAATGTGATTATTAATCTGGAAAAAACCCCGCTTCTCAATAAAATGAATCTATGACAAGACAGATGTAATAAACCTGGTTAGGATTTATGATGTGCCCAAGCAGCGTTTTGCAAAAGATAATGTTCCTCTGTAATGTTGATTTGCCGGATGAGAACCATGTAATTTATTCTGTCAATGTACATAAGAAATGTTATCTGTGTGCAGAATGACTGATGGCCTCATGAAAGCTGGCAGGGAAACAAATAAAACAATTTGGGCCTTAAAAATATAATCACCTAATGATCGTGTCCTGACGCTTGTGACAGGGAGAGCAGGATTCGGAGCTGTGGCTGCCACGAACTCACCTTCCGGAGCTGGGGCCACTTCCCTTTGAGCTTGGCACCAGAGGGCAGCAGGGAGCCCTGAGAAGCTCTCTTGGCAGTCCAGGTTCCTCCCTCTGGGCCTTTGCCCAGACCGTTCCCGCTTTCCAGCTGTTCATCCACGTGTCCTTCAAGGCCTGGCTTAGAGGGTCTCTCCTCTATGGTGAGCTTCAGTGCCCGGGGCTTTGCTAACACACACGCTGGCAACAACTGGGATTTTCCTTTCACGAGACTCTTGAAGTCACCCTCTGGGCCTCGTTTAGGCTACTCAGCATTTGCTCCCTTGGAATTCAGTGATTGATGTCATCTCCTCTTTGAGACTGAAGTCTGTCTTGACTTAGCATCCTCATTGGCAGGATCATTTTGCGAGTGCTCACGAGAGTTTGCTGAGTAAATTAATATTCAGAGGTAGAGCTATCATATGTTGAATGGTTTGAGCGTGTCAGGGACTTTACAACATGGTTACACGATGGAACCAGCCTAAGAGGTGGGAGCCACCATTGTATGCAGTGGGAACTGGGGCTCAGAGGCCTTCTGACGTGTCCAAGGTCATATACATCTAGCAGAGGATCCAGGTTCCAAACCCAGACTGCAGCGTCTACTGTGGCTGGATATGAACTCCTACACCATTGACCCTCTCTGTACTGACTCTCCCCTTCTTGAGACTCTTTCCTCCTTTGGTTTCCATACACTGTATTGCCTGGTTTTCCTGCCACTGTTCTGACAACACTGTAGGGGATGGCCTCTTTGCAGCTCCCTGGAGCATTGGTTGAAAAGTCCATGGGTGGGGCCAGCATAGGTTATGGAAAAGGAACAACAGGGACGTGTCTGAGCCAAGGCCACAGGGAGGCCTCAGCCATGAGGACACAAGGCTCTGACCTGGACAACGTGCAGCTTTGAGGAGAGGCTAGAGGGTAGGGCCGAGGACTGGGCAAGGCCTCTCATTAGGTCAGGGCCACGCGGGAAGTACCTGGGCATCAAGGCCAGTCCTGAGGAGGACGCAGTATCAGCTGTGGGCAGGGGAGCCTACATCCCGGGCCTAAAGGTCTTGAAGTGGAGCTTGGATCTGGAGGGCAGTTTCGACAGGCAGGCTCAATGGCGCCAAGGCTGGGCCATTAGGCCTTGAGTCTGGGGAATGTGATTGGATCATTCGGGGCGACAGTGAGCAGCAGTATTCATCCAGCATGATTTGAATGAAGAAATTCTAATGAATGGATTGCCCATGGAGGTGTGGGCAGAATGAAAGGAATCAACAAGGGGCCACCCAGAGAGGCCACAGCAGAGAGTCTGTACTACCCTTGCAGTCAAAGAGACAAAAGAAGGAGGCTTCTCTGCTGGCTCAGAAGGTAAAGAATCTGCCTGCAAGGCAGGAAATTCGGGTTCAATCCCTGGGTCAGGAAATCCCCTGGAGAAGGGAAAGGCTACCCACTCCAGTATTCTTGTCTGGAGAGTTCCATGGACAGAGTAGCCTGGTGGGCTACAGTCCATGGGGTCGCAAAGAGGTGGACACGACCGAGCAACTAACATACGCACAAGGTTACTGGGGTCCAGAGAGAGTTGGAGCTGTGGTGGTGGGTCATAGCTGTTGAGAGCTGTTAGTCACAGAGGGATGTAGCTACTGCCGGAGACATGGCGCCAAGGCAGGAATGAGTGGAGAAGAAATGACTCGGCCTCTCTCCTCCTAGCCTTCAGTGACTCCCACTGCTTGAATTCGGCATCAAGGTCAGATTCCTAGGTCATGGAGCTGGCTAGAAAAGGAGGTAGAGTTGATCTGGCCAGCACAGCGACTCATTGTTGACTCTCCCCCACTGGGTACCAAGGGTGTATCTGGAGCTTATGGCGCAAAACTGACTCATGTGCTGGCTGGTCTACAGGTGGGACCATGAGAAGATGGAAGTTTGGGATCTGGGGAGGCGCAGGAAGGAAGGGAGAGGGGGAAGACTGGCCGTCCCCCGTCTCCCTACTTGGCCCCTTTGTCTTTGTGTTGCTTGAATTTCAAGTACGGCTTGAGCATGGAGTTTGGGCTGAGATGAGGCTGAGACCATGACTCTAGACTCAGTTTTACTAAGGACAGAATGGGAGCATTAGATCAAAGCAGCAATTCTCAAATGGTGTTCCCAGGAACTCCAGAGCTTAGTGGAGATGTCTCAGGGATCAGTGAGTATGTGAAGGGGAAGGCCAAGAGAGTTGGCTAAAGGAACCCCTAACCAAAGCTAATCCTGCTAGTTGACTAAAACAGAAAATCTTTCTTGCATTTGACTTTAGCAGAGCAGCTTGGATGAGCTGGACCTGAAGCATTTCATCCTGGATCTGGATAATGCCTGGGAAGGAGGTGAGGTAATTATAAAAGCTTTTGGTAAGCCCAGAATGTGGTCCATTATGTAAGGGGCAAAATATTGGAAGGCAGTTGAGTCCCAGGCATGCCCTAGAAGATGCTATAAACCAAATTAGAGAGCCAGCAGGGAGGGAGAGGGTAGTCAAGGGTCATTCTGAAAATGAAAAGTGAAAGTGAAAGTTGCTCAGTCATGTCCAACTCTTTACAATCTCATAGACTATACAGTCCATGGAATTCTCCAGGCCAGAATGCTGGAGTGGGTAGCCTTTTCCTTCTCCAGGGTATCTTCCCGGCCCAGGGATCAAACCCAGGTCTACTGCATTGCAGGCAGATTCTTCATCAGTTGAGCCACAGCCATTCTATGGGGAGAGAGTATAGCAACGTATCCAACAAAGTGTATTACTCTGAGAATCTCCTGGCTGAACCCTAAGTTTGCTTGTCATATCTGGTTGTTTTTTCAGGTACAGATATAAATGTCTCCAAGGTGGGTGGAGAGTGACAGTTCTAACTAAATTCTTTGATGCATAGAGATGCTGACTCTCAGGGAGGCCACCTGACAGCCAGCAGAGGTTCCCAGGCCTTCTTAGTGCTCTCCCTGGTCCTGAATAAGGCCCTGTTCAGATTTTTCCAGTGGCTTAAATCTCCTGCTCTCGATGTTTGAGTCCTGAGCAGCCTAACTCAGCAACTGTGGCTTTTGCCAACCTGGTTCTGACTTCCACTTTTGGGTTTTCTCTTTTTATCTACTCTGTAAATGTCCCTGTGTCAGTATCCCACAGGGCTGCCATCTTCCCTGGGGTTCTGCACTGAGCAACACTCACCCAGTTAAGAGATCCCACCTTTGACTTTAGGTCTCAAGCCTCCTCTCCACCTCCCCCTGCTAGTCTTCCCTACTCATCCTGCCAAGACCCATACAGTTCTAAGCACAAGCTCCCAGTCACAGCCACAAGGGATCTGCTTTTTTTCTGCAATGTGCATGGAAAGAGCAAACTGAAGAAGTGTTAACAAACAGTTCTGCATGCACAAGTTAGTTTAATTTGTTTGTGGCTTACAATGATAACAGGGGTAACACTTCTGGATCAATTACAATGTGCCAAATACTATGCTAGGTTCTTCACACACACCATTTTAGCCCTCTGAGATTGTGCTTTTACTATCCTCAGTTACACAAATGAAGAAACTGAGGCTCAGAGAGGAAGTGCCTTGCCCAAGATCACACAGCTAAGATGTGATGGAGCCTGGGAGTTCCTATTAGAATCTGTGCGCTGAACAACTCTGCTAGTTATTGTTTGGGTTTGGGAAGAGAAATGAACAAACCCTTCAGACCTTCCAGAGGGCCCTTTTCAGCCACAAATTGAGCAAATGATACAAAACGGCGACAAGCAATGCAAAAAGACTGATCAATAAAGCACCATCTCCAAGAAGCAGAGCAATTAGGTGAGGAAATGGAATAGCTTTCCTGTCTGTAAAATAATGGGCTTGTATTAATTTTAAAATATTTTCACTTCATTGTCTAGAAGAAATTCAACGTTGATTCCTTCCATTTGGATCACTCCTCCTTGTCCCCTTGCATGGCTGACCTTTTCTCATCCTTCAGGTCTCAGTTTGAATGTTCCTCCTCAAGGAGCATTCTGTGATTCTCCAAACGTAAAGTAGGTCAACCCCAAGGTTCAGTGCTGGCCCTCTGCTCCATCATAGCAATTCTTTGCATGGTCATCATGTACAGTGTGTGTATGTTTGTGGGCGTGAAATTGTCCCATCTCCTCTAACAGTCTCTAACTTGGTGAGGCTATGGACTATACTTGGTACATTTATCCTGTAGACCCTGCAGCCAGCAGCATGTCATTTATGCAGCAGGTGCCTAGCTAGCATTTGTTCAAAAGATAGATGAATAAGTGTGGAATATTCTTATTTACGAGAGCTCAGAAATGTTCTCTGATCTTATTTAGTAACAAATCACTTAAGAGCAGTTTGATATCCATTGTAGTATGTAAACTGGGAAATCATGTAAATACAGTTATCACTTTCTGGTTATCGATGATACCCTTGTATTCTTGGAAGGGGGAGAAACAGAATTAGAGAAAGAGCAATGCACAGGGAGTTGGGTGATCTGGGTATGAGCCTTGGTTTTGCTGTTACTAGCTGTGTGACCTTGGGCATGACCTTTTCCCTTTCTGGTCCTGAGCTTCCTCGGCTGTAAAATGAGCTTGGACTGGCAGCTCTCTAAGGATTCTTTCAGCTGGAAAAGTTTAAACTCTGAAAATTACATAAATTGAACTTCTGTTTGGCTGAAATGATTGGATTGGGGGCATCAAAGCATGCTTTGGGCAATGCCAGAGCTGAAATGGCATTTTATTGGGGTCCAGTCTCAACCTAAAGTCCGGGTGACTTCTTGTGCAGTCTCCCAGTCACACTCTGCATGGTGCTGGGAGCCAGGGAGGAGAGCAGAGCTACCCCTCTTCCTTTCTGATGGGGCTCATCCTTTGTCTGCCCCATCCCCAGAAATCCTGCAAAGCCCGGGAAGAAAGAAGCTGCAAAAAAAGAATAATAATTTCCCCCTTTTAATCCTCCACTGCCATTTTCTCATCCTCAGACCTCAGAGCATCCAACTGCTACTCAGCGACATGGCTAGAAAGAGAGTCAGAGACTCTGCGGCTGAGTTTCCAGGCTCTGTGGCCCGAGGAGCCTGGAGGTGCCTGTGGGTCACGGGGTCTGCCTGGACCAGTGCCGCAGTGCCTATTAATCGGTACTTAAGTGGATTCATCAGTGTGGAGCGGCGGTGGTGGCTGCTGAGCTCAGCCCGGGCCCAAAGAGCCGGGAGCTGGGTTAATAACACCTTATTTAGCAGAAAATTCCACTCCACTGGAGCATGTTTCAGAGGAGTTTGATTTGAATGAGGATTGATGTCAATCCTGCAAGGCAAAGGCGCCTGAAGCTGCTGCCGCAGCCACCGCTTGTAAAACAAGCCTTGTGTGGTGACCGAGGGGTGCATCAGAACACTGCTGCAATCCACGCACCTCCACCCCACCCAGGCCAGGCAGCCACAGGCTTGCCCATCCCGGGTGGATCGGATGGACAGTCCTTAGAGGACCAGTCAGCGGAAACCCTGTTGCACTGGGGATTCCTGGGCTTTGGAGCCAATATACCAGGGTTCAAATTGGGAACTGCCCGTTCTTAGCCAGGTAATCTTGGGCAACTTGTGTGACCTCTCATAGTCTTGGTAGACTCATGCCTACCACAGAGATATTGATGCCCACCTTGAAGAGTTGATGTGAGGATTCGGGAGCGAGGGTGCCGTGGGTTAGAGAGCTAATACATTTCCTGCCAAGGGGGTGGCCCTGAGCCCACTAGAGACCCCATCTGGCTCCTGTCCCAGGCTGAGGTGGGGATGTCAGGGGTGGGGGAACGAGTATGGGTTGGGTCCAGCAGGGAGTTTGGGAGAGGATCTTATGGTTTCACCATGACTCGCCTCTCAGGCTTTTGCTCCAGCCTCTGGTGAAGAATCAGATGTCTGCCCTCAGCACCAAAACATAGGGCTGGCGGGGCCTGGTGGCTCCATGTCCAAGGCTATCCCTGGGATCCGGGTTAGAGACAGTACGATCGGGTGGCTGGTTTCTGTCAATCTGTCTGATGAAGGA
The DNA here is from genome assembly GCA_006410675.1 of Oreotragus oreotragus. NCBI lineage: Eukaryota > Metazoa > Chordata > Mammalia > Artiodactyla > Bovidae > Oreotragus > Oreotragus oreotragus. Next base: position 153,949 of record SJYX01022521.1, on the reverse strand, counting down.
TGATAAGAAATAAAATATCTTTTTTTCCTCCAGTTTTAAAATCCTCTGCTCAGGGTGCTCAGGGCTGGTGCACTGGGATGACCCAGAGGGATGGGATGGGGAGGGAAGTGGGAAGGGGGTTCAGGATGGGGAACACGTGTACACCCATGGCTGATTCATGTCAGTGTATGGCAAAAACCCACTACAATATTGTGAAGTAATTAGCCTCCAATTAAAATAAATAAAAATNTGGTGCACTGGGATGACCCAGAGGGATGGGATGGGGAGGGAAGTGGGAAGGGGGTTCAGGATGGGGAACACGTGTACACCCATGGCTGATTCATGTCAGTGTATGGCAAAAACCCACTACAATATTGTGAAGTAATTAGCCTCCAATTAAAATAAATAAAAATAAAAAGTCCTCTGCTATTGTGGTGATTCTCAACTTGCACACTTGCATAAGCCGTGTGCTGTTAGAGAAAGGCCTAGAGGGTGAATCTGGAGGCCTGTGTCCTAACCTTTTCTGAGGCTTGGACCCTCCCCTCTCATTGGCCTTCAGGACCCCGCCAAAGATGGAAAGCTGTGATCTCTAACAGCTGCAACATTTCCAGATTTTGAATCTGAGCAGGGCAGACGTTCTGCATCACTGTCTTCACAAGCCTGGCCAGAGCCACCGTCCCTTCTTCAAGGCAAGAATCAAGAGCCAAGACCACAAGATCTGCAGCTGCAGAGGGCCCTGAGAATGGGCTTCATTGTGTCTCTACTGAAGGACTTGGTGAGAGCCTCTGAATGGGACCTAGAGCAGTTTTCATGTTTATTTTTAAATCTCTTTGGGCTTGCTGTTCTTGGCGGTGCTGGTTTTAATTCTTCTTCTTTGGCCCTTTCATACAGAAGCTGGATGACAAGGCATGGCACGATTGTGTTTACCCAAGTGCAGATAAGATCAGTCTTGGCAGATCTGCTGAGTGCCAGCTCCTAAAGAGAAATGGAACATAATAAACAGGTACGGGGTGGCGAGGGGAGTAAACAGGGAGGAATAAATCTGAACAAAGGCAGTAACATCTGGGACATACAAAAGCTTATTTGGAGAATTGCCTGGGAGAGAAAGAAATGAAGAAGAAAGCAGCCCACTTCACTCTTACCTGACTCCCCTACTGGTCTTCAGGAGCACAATAAACCCAGGGCAGGGACCTCTTGAGAAAAATCTGTGCTCCAAGAGGATCCCAGATGGCAAAACTCTGGTCAGCCCCTCACATGTTGCTGCAGCAGAAGCCAAGGAACACGGAGGCCCCCAGCCCCTTATGTCAGCCTCACTGTCTCCTCCCAAGAGTTACTTCACTCTCCACTGGGGATTTCTGGAATCTCTTCTCTCAGAAAGCCTTTCTGGGCTGCCCAGAGATAAGCAATGCACTTCATTGCATTGCATCTGGGATGATTCCCTCTGGCTCTGCTTGTCTGATAGAGTGTGAGTCTCATTTCAGCTCCTGATTGAGTGATTAGACCAAGGGAAAGAAAAGAGTATTTCACACGAGTCCCTTGGACTGATCTACTTCACTGCAGCCATACTTGCCCTGCTGCCCTGGGGAGGCAACCATCACTCGTCCCAGTCAGATTCGCTTAACCAGCCCCTTGCTGCCTGTCCCATCCCTCCAATTAATTCTCAGTGCTGAGGTCAGATAGATTTTAACAAAATGAAGATCCAAGCATGTTAGGCCTCCAGTTAAAACTCTTGATGAGAGAAAAGCAGGCTCAGAATGGCAGAAGAATGGCAGAACAAGAACCTCCTTGAACATGCTCCTCCATAAAAGCAATAAGAACCCGTGGGAAAATGCTCAAAATTAACATTTTCAGAACTCTGGAAGTTAATCAAAGACTTGCAACAATCCAGAGTGTTTATTCAAGAAAAATGATATTAATATAATCTCAACAAGAACAATGAGCTCTGCAGCATTTTAACTTGTCCTATTCCCATGCCTCTTTCCCCAGCTCTGCAGTAGCCTTGAGAACTAGCAGCATCAGAACCACAGTAGCTGTGAAAGCTAGCAGCCTAGTAGTCACTGGATGGGGAAATAGAAATTTGGAGATTCCCAAAACCTCCATCCTCAGGGAATTGTCACGATTTGACTTGTACAGCAGTTGCCTGGAAAAGCCTTATTCACAGGACTTGTCTTTATTTGATCTGACTCAGAGCTTTTTCAGTGAGACCCTTTATCCATAGAACATTTGTCAAAAATAATAATAGGCAATTGTTTAACATCACACTTACCTGAGGTGGTGTTGCCTGCTGGGCAAACAAGAACCTGGCCCAAACCTTAAATCTGGTGAATGAGATGTCCCTAGGGAACTTTGAAAAGCTCTGACAAATTCCTGAGGCTTTAAAAGGCTACACACACCTGTGCAGGGCTGTGTGCATCCCCAGGAATGGCTGAAGAAAATCCCAGTCTCTTGCTTCTAGCAAATCTTGGGATTCTGAACAAACAGGAATGAAGCATTCAGGCAGAGTCATAAATTGCCAGAGCCTTGAAGGTGTGCACCAATACACACATAGATCCCCTCAGAAAAAGATGGGAGAAATTTTATCAGGTGAAAGCATTTAGGAAATCTCTATTCAGTCATTAGATAATCAATAAACTAACTGAACAGAGACCTCAATGGCTGCACATGACAAAGAACATAGACTACAGAACTAGGTCAGAAAAGGCACTAAATACTAACAGCAGCCTCACAACGAGCAATAATGGAAGCCCAGGGATGGGAGAGCATCTGATTTCCAGAGCTGCCACATCATATTATTCAAAAGGCTTAGTTTTCAACAACAACAAAAATAAGAGACATGAAAAGAAACAGGAAAGTATGGTCCATACACAGGAAAAAAAAAAGTCAAGAGAAATTCTTCCTGAGGAAGTCCAGATGCTGGATTTACTAGACAAAGTTTGTTAATAATCTTGTATTATAAGATGTTTAAAGAAACTAAAGGAAAGTACAAATAATTAAATGAAAATTGAAGAACAATGTGCCACCAAATAGAGAATATCAATAAACAGATAGAAATTATTTTAAAAGACTCAGAAATTTTGGAGTTGAAAAGTGTCTGAAATGAAAAATTCACTAGACAATCTCAGTAGTGTATTTGAACTGATAGGAAAAAAGACAAGGAAACTTGATGATAAGTCAACTTAGATTATCTTGTCTGAGAAACAGAAAGAAAAAGAAGGAAAAAATGAACACAGCTTCAGAGACCACTGGACACCATTGTTGTTCTTTAGTCATTAAGCCGTGTCCGACTCTTTGCGACCCCATGGACTGCAGCATGCCAGGCCTCCCTGTCCCTTGCCATCTCCTGGAGTTTGCCCCAGTTCATGTCCATTGAATTGGTTGACAATATCTATATATATGCATAATGAGAGTGCCAGAAGGTGAAGAGAAAGAGAAAGGGGCAAAAAGAATGTTTAAATAAATTATGTCTTTTCAAGAAATAAAAGAGGAAGAAATACTTTCCAACTCATTCTGTAAGGCCAGTATTATCCTAATACCAAAGACAGACAAAAGCATCACGAGAAAACTACAGACCAAAATCCCTTGTAAACATAGACACAAAATCAACAAAATACCAGCAAGATGAACCAAGAAATAAATAAAAGTGATTACACATCATGAGTGAGAGGATTATCCCAGGAACGCAAAGTTGTTTTAATATCTGAAAATGAATCAATAAAGTACACCATATTAGTAGAATTTTTTAAAAACCTAGCGATCACCTCAATAGATTCAGAAAAAGTATTTGACGACACATGTTTTCCTTTCAGATGAAAACACTCCATAAAAAAGGAGAAGTGACATGTAAAGTGTAAAGTGACCTCCTTTACAAGCGATGAAAGACTGGTGACGCGATGATGAAAGACTGGTGACGCGATGATGAAAGACTGGTGACGTGATGATGAAAGACTGGTGACTTTCCCTCTAAGACCAGGAATAAGGCAAGGACGTCCCTCTCACTGCTTCTATTTAACAGTGTAGTGGCGGTTTTAGCTGGACAAACAGGCCAATAAAAGGAAGAGAAATGCATTCCGATTGGAAAGGAAGAGGTAAAACTGTCTCTCTTTGCAGACGATATTGACTAGAGAAAATACTGAGAAATGCACACACACACACTCTTAGAGTGGTTCTCGCATGATTGCAGAACATAAGATCAATGAACAAAAGTCATTTATATTTCTATACCCTATCAACAATCCAAAAATGAAACTAATAAAATTTCCAATAACATAAACACAAAATAACAATAACATAAAATAAAATGCTTAGGAATAAGTTTAAAGTGTAAGACTTGTACATCAAAAACTACAGTTGAAAACTGTTACTCAATACAAAAAAAGCAAACAGCTCTATTCAAAAGTGAGCAGAAGACCTGATAGACATATTTTCCAAAGAATACACACAGATGGCCAATAGGCACATGAAAAGATGCTCATCACTGCTAAATTATTAGGGAAGTGCACATCAAAACTACAATGAGGTACCACCTTACACCAATCAGAATAGTCAACATTAAAAAGTCTACGATTAGTAAATGCTGGAGAGGGTGTGGAGAAAAGAGAACCCTTGTATACTACTGGTTGAAATGTAGGCTGGTGCAGCCACTCTGGCTCATAAAGCTAAAAATAGAATTACCTTATGATCCAGCAATCCCACTCCTGGGCATATATCCAGACAAAACTGTAATTCAGAAAGATACATTCATCCCTTTGTTCATAGCAGCACTGTGCAAAATAGCCAAGATATGGAAGCAGCCTAACGTCCACTGACAGATGAACGGTTAAGGCAGATGAGGTGCATATACACACTGGAATGCTACTCAGCCATAAAAATGAAGCACTGTCATTTGCATATGGATAGATCTAGAGATTATCACAATAAATGATGTAAGTTAGAAACAGAAAGACAGACACCATATACTCTCACTTATATGTGGAATCTAAAATATGACACCAGTGAACCAGTGACGTTGCTCAGCTGTGTCCGACTCTTTGTGATCCCACGGACTGTAGCCTACCAGGCTCCTCCATCCATGGGATTTTCCAGGCAAGAGTACTGGAGTGGGGTGCCATTTCCTTCTCCAGGGGATCTTTCCAACCCAGGGATCGAACCCAGGTCTCCCACATTGCAGGCAGACACTTAACCGTCTGAGCCACCAGGGAAGCCCCCAAAATATGACTCAAATGAACCTATCTATGAAACAGAAACAAAACCGCAGACATAGGAACGGACGGGTGGTAGCCAAAGGAGAGGGGGTGTGGGGGGGATGGAGTGAGAAGTTGGGGTGAGCAGGTTAAGCTTTTACATATAGAGTGGATAAACAACAAAGACCCACTCTATAGCACAGAGACCTATATTCAATATCCTGTGATAAATCATAATGAAAAAGAATATTAAAAAGTATATATTTATAAGTACAATTGAGTCACTTTGCTGTAAAGCAGAAATTGAAACAATATTGTGAATCAACTAAACTTCAATTAAAAAAGTTAAGAAGTTAAAGAAGACCTAAATAAATGGGAAGACATTCATGTTCATGATCGGAAGGCTTAATAGTACTAAGAATGCAGTACTCCTCAGGCTAACCGGCAGATTAAATGTCCTCCATATCAGAATCTAAGCTGGCCTCTTTGTAGAAATCGGCAAAATTCTGAATCCTAAACTTCTGATTCCAGTCTTCATATGGAATTACAAGGATTCATAGCGGCCAAAATTATCTTGAAAACCCGGAAGAAAGTAAGAGTAACTCATACTTCTCGATTTTAAAACTTAATGCAAAGCAATGGTAATCAAGACAATGTGATACTGGCATAGACACAGACATACCGATCAACTGAGCAGAACTGAGTCCAGAAATAAATCCACACATCAGTGTCAATTAATTTCAGGACAATGCAGTGGGAGAAAGAATAGCCTTTTCAACAAACAAATAGTGCCAAGCCCTTGCTGGGCACCAGACAGCCACACGCAGAAAAATGCAGTTGGATCCCTATCTCAGTTATACACATTGCTGCTGCTGCTGCTGCGTCACTTCAGTCGTGTCCGACTGTGTGGGACCCCATAGACGGCAGCCCACCAGGCTCCCCCATCCCTGGGATTCTCCAGGCAAGAATACTGGAGTGGGTTGCCATCTCCTTCTCCAATGCATGAAAGAGAAAAGTGAAAGTGAAGTCGCTCAGTCTGTCCGACTGTTAGCGACCCCATGGACTGCGGCCCACCAGGCTCCTCCGTCCATTGGATTTTCCAGGCAAGAGTACTGGGGTGGGGTGCCATTGCCTTCCCCCGTTATACACATTAATGAACTAAAAATGAATCAAATGTGTAAATGTAAAAGCTAAAACTATAAAAATCTTAGACAAGAACATATGACCTTGGAATTGACAACAATCTCTTGGATTTGACACCAAAAGTACAAGTGAAAAAACAAGACAAAAATTAGATAAATTGGATTTCATCAAAATTAGAGCTTTCATGCTTCAAAAGACACCATACAGAAATGGAAAAGACAGCCTAATGAAACAAAATATATTTCAAGCTTATATCCGATAAGGAACTTGTATCCAAAATGTATAAAGAATTCTTACTTCACTAGTGAAAAGACAGATTAATCAATTTTTAAAAATGGGCAAATAATTTGAATAGGCTTATTTCCAAAGAAGACATGCAAATTGCCAATAAGCACACGAAAAAATACTCAATACTATTACTCATTAGGGATATGAAAATCAAAACTATGATGAGCTACTACCTTATACTCATTGGGATCACTAAAATAAAAAAAGAAGGCAATAACAACTATTGATAAAGATATGTGGAAATTATAACCCTGACATATTGTTAGTTGAATGCAGTGATGCAGTTGCTTTTTGAACAATTAGTAATTGCTCAAAAAGTTAAACAGAGTTACCATACGATCCAACAATTCCACTCCTAAACACATACCCAAGAGAAATGAAATCTTATATGTATACAGATAGTTGTACATGAATGTTTATGTCAGCATTATTCATAGTAGCCCCAAGGCGGAAACAACACAAATATCTACCAGGTGATGAGTAAGCAAACAAAATGCGGTACATCCATCAATGGAATCTTATTTGGCCCTTAAAAGGAATGAAGTAGTGATACATGCTGCAACATGAGTGAACACTGGAAGTATTACACTAAATGAGAGAAGCCAGTCACAGAAGATCCACAATATATGATTCTATTCATATGAAATGTCCAGAAGAGATAGAAATTCATTGAGATAGAAAGTAGATCAGCGGTTGTCAGGGGCTAAGGGGAAGGGAAAATGGTGAGTGACTGCTAATGTATATGGGGTTTCTTTGGGGGGTAATTAAAATGTTCTAAAATGAGGTAGAGGGTGATTCAACTCAGTGTATATACTAAAAATCAATGAATTATACACTTCAAGAAGGTGAATTTTATGGGATCTGAATTACATGTCAATAAAATTCTATGTTAAAAAAACTCTGTGGCTTCTTAATTGCTCTCAGGATGGATTCCATCTCCTTAGTGTGACCTACGAGGGTCCTGCAGCATGTGGCTCCGGCTGATCCTTTTACTCCCCACCTCCCCACCTCCAGCATTTAATGCTGCAGCCTAAGAACTAATTCCTAAACATGCCTCCCAAGCTTTTACCTCTGTAGCTCTGAGCTTGCTGGATATGCAAGGCAGAGGCTTTGAGCAGGGGCTTAAGCGTCAGTCAGGTCTGGCTTCACATCCCAGTTTTGCAATCTGTGTCGGTCATTGCGCCGTGCAGTCTCCCTGCCCTACAAGGACTAGAGCACTGCAGGCTGCATTTATGAACACTGAAGGATGCACTGAAAAGCTTGAGGACCTCTTAAACTGGTTGGTTCCATGGCTTGCCTTTCCCACAGGCTTTCCTAGTGATCCCATGTTTATTAGCTATTTATGAGACATTGGTAACTTAATACAGGAGATACAGAAACTGGTTGGGTGGTGGTGGGCTCTCAAGTTGAGAAGCCAGGTAGAGTCAGGGGAATGGGGTACGCATCCAGAAGAAGCTGGAGAGAGATGATGGTGGGAGAAAGGAGAAACTGAGCTGCAGTCTGATCCTTCATTCTGTGAGATGCCCTGTATTTTTTTCATAATGTTCCCCATCTCTTCATATGAGCTTTCTGTTCTTTTGAAAACCAAGTGGGCCTCCCAGACACCCTGCTTAAAAAGGACGAGAACACCTTTTTCTGCCCTTTAAGACCTCAATGGGACCATAGACAGAAGCTTTGTCCCATTATTTAATAATATGCATTCTGTTATTATTCTTTATACTTTCTCTTTGAGCTTCTAAGATCGGGTGGAAAATTTTCGAGCTTTAGCTCTCCTCTTAGGGAACTTTCCAAGATGATAGTCTTGACCTTTAAATGTTGTACGTTCCAAATTTACTTCTTCATCTTTCCTTTCCTCACAAGTCCTTATAAACCAACCACCTGCCATCACTGTGCACTTTGGGGCTGCCACCACTGGCCTGCCAATCACTCTGGTGGGAAGCCTGGCTGTCAGCCTGACTCCTCCCCTTTTCTCAGCCTCCAACAGTGCATCCTTCCTGCAATCTGCATCCTTCCTCTCTACCAAGCTGCCTCTCCGCTGGCCTTCCCGCCTCCAGCCTCTCCCCCTTTTCTGTTGCTCTGCACACATTTGCTGTATGACACTCCACAAAACACTGCTTGTGATCAGCTAAAGTAACTAACACCTGTCAAGTACCCACTGTGGAGTGGTAGACTGTGTCAAGAACTTTACATTTTAATTCGTTCTCCCAACAACCTCAAGAGGAGGCTTTCTTTTTTCTCCATTTTTATAAATGAGAAAGTTGAGGTTCAAAGAGGTTAAGTAGCTTTTAGTTCTATCTCTCACTCTGTACGATGTCATGCTTTAAATTCAGATGTGTCTGGTCCCCCTCTTTCTTGCTCCCTGGACTCGGTCAAGCCATTCCCCTTCTCAGAGAATGTTCATATTTCTATTTTCCAGACATAACATTTAAAGTTTTCTCCTTGTTATTCAAGTGCCCTCATGAGCTGTCCCCATCCTGGATCTCCGACTAGACTGGCCAGATGGTTGCTCATGTTTTCCCTTGTTCCTTTGAATTTTCATTTGGCTTTTTCACCTCACAATGAAAACTTCTCCCTCTCATTCTAGCAGGCATGGTCCCTGAAGTATGCCTATTGTGGGCTTTCCCTGAATACAAGTAGATTTAGCTCCCTTATGCTCTGCAATAGGAGAAGGGATTTGGCGCATTCAGAACTTGCTTCTTGAAAGAGAGGGCAAGAGGACCGGGAATGAAGGGAAAGCAGGACATTTGTGATCAATGAACCCAGTGATTATTATTGGGGATGATTAGGATGTCTATATAATTTATGATCCAAGCTAAAACACTTTTGAGAGTAAAAAGGGTAATATGTGTGTGCTCAGTCATGTCCAACTCTTGGCGACCCCATGGACTATAGCCAGGCAGGCTCTTCTGTGCATGGAACTTTCCAGGCAAGAATACCAGAACCCCTACTCCAGGGGATCTTCCTGACCCAGGGATCGAACCTGAATCTCTCGAGTTTCCTGCATTGGCAGGCGTATTCTTTACCACTGCACCTATTCATTCTTAAATTGGGACAACAGGCAAAAACTGAGACTCCCAGGAAAACAGGTTGTGTGACCATCCTGGTAACTACCTCCATTATGGATCCCACTTTTCCAAGAAAGAAATCAGAATTCACTTTCCCAGCCCCATCCTAACGAGTAGGCATATGACCTGGAATCCTGCAACTGGCTCTGAGATGCTGCAGTTCAGAAGAGGGGAAGAAAGGTCCATGGGAAACCTATGCTGTTAGCAAGGGGTGGACAGTGGTGGAGGGCCACCAGGCTTTCAGAGGGAGCAGTGACAGAGGTCCTGGGGATGGTGTTCTATGACCTACTCTGTGAAGCAAGCTTCAGTGCCTGGGCCTTCGACTTGTGTGCTAAGTCACGTCAGTCATGTCCGACTCTTTGAGACCCCAAGGACTGTAGCCCACCAGGCTGCTCTGTCCATGGGATTCTCCAGGCAAGAATACTGGAGTGGGTTGCCATGCCCTCCTCCAGGGGATCTTCCCGACCCAGGGATTGAACCTGCATCTCTTCTGTCTCCTGCATTGGCAGGTGGGTTCTTTACCACTGGCACCACCTGGGAAGCCTGGGCCTTGGACCAAGGGACCCTATCAGCATGTGGGCCAGGCAGGATAGACCAGCTCTCTGGCCTTCTCTGACATTCTGTGAGCTGTCTAATATCTCCTGCTACATATGTTACCTGCATTGGCAGGTGGGTTCTTTACCACTGGCACCACCTGGGAAGCCTGGGCCTTGGACCAAGGGACCCTATCAGCATGTGGGCCAGGCAGGATAGACCAGCTCTCTGGCCTTCTCTGACATTCTGTGAGCTGTCTAATATCTCCTGCTACATATGTTTTCTTTGTAAAACCAGTTAGAGTGGGATGTGGGTTCTGACTCAGGCAACAGGGAAATGTGTAGGTTTTTGTTATTGTTTTTTTGTGTGTGTTTTTTTTTTTTTTTGGTATGTGCCTGATGGAAACAAATTTTCCAAAGCATAGAAGCTAGCAGCCTTAGAACTGTGGGTAATAGAGTTAAAAACACTTTTGTTTCCAGCCCTGGGCATCCTCTAGGGACTGATGCTCAGGCAGCTCAGCTGTGTGGCTACCTTGAGACCAAGAGTCTGCTCTTACAGGAAGAACAACTGGGGCTCCGCAGAACCTGAGGCCTCATAAAATGCATCTTTCATCTTGCTCTCCTGTCTTTGGCCTGTTACTACATCTTTTCTTGACTTGCTATTCTGAGAACTTTCTCTCAGCCTGTGATGGGAGATTCCTGGAGGGCAGGGTCTGTCTAGGGACTCTTGCCCAGTCCAAGTATGGTGAATATTTTGTCTAGTGGTCTCCAACTCTAGACAGCTGATGGAGCCCTCCCAGTCTCAGTGCCCCAGGGCCACCAGTCCAGCATCCGCTTAATTTGGTCCTTGCCACATCCTTCAAAACCTGATTCAAGGGACTTCCTTTGTGGTCCAGTGGTTAAGAATCTGCCTTCCAAAGCAAGGGATGCGGGTTTGATCCCTGGTCCGAAACTAAGATCCGACATGCCCTGGGGCAACTAGGCCCATATCCTGCAACTAGAGAAGTCTCTGTGTGCAGCAATGAAGGCCCAGCGCAGCCAAAATAAATTAAAAAGCAGAACAAAACTGATTCAGACTCCTCCTTCTGCTCCAAGTCCTCCTTGCTCACTCAGCTCAGCGTCATCCCCCCAGAGCCAGTCTGCCTCCACTCCTGCCATCCATAGCTCCTATCATCTGGACCACTTACTCAACAATTAATCACATTGTTTTGTTTAGAATTATTCGCTATCTCTTCCTTTAAAATGATCAAATTTGTTACATGATTCTGTTTGGTTTCCCTGAGTAGACGGTGAGTTCTTGGAGGGAAGAGATGATGATTTATATTCCTAATTTCTTGCCCTTATTTTTCTTTACAGAATTAACTGAGTGGTTTCCTTGTAGGAGACATTGAAAAATATTTGCTGTGGGAAAAAAAAAAAAAAACCAATATGAAGTAGAAAACTTTCTAAACTGTTTGCTTGGGTTCTCTCTACTTATTTCCTTATTGGCTGTTTTTAAGCACACAGAAGCCTGCTATTTACATATTTAGGCCAGTTTCTGCATGTATACCCATGGGGACAGCCCATTCTCCCACGAAGTCACAAGTCACCAGTTCAGGAATATGGCTGAAGAGGATTCTCTGCTCTCTTCCACTCCTGGGAGAAGCACTCTTTGGAGCAAGCATGGGTGTTGGCCTGTCTTATGCGGCACACTCTGTATCATAGACAGAGCGGTCTAAGGCATGAGAGCAGGGACTCTAGAACCAGGCCCTCTGGGTGTCATTCCCAGATCTTCCATCTTTAGTGATTACACTTTAAGCAAATTATTTACTCTCTCTGTGCCTTGGTTTCTCCATGTGATGATGATAGTCTTAATATCTACCTTATAGGACTGTATATTGTCACCTTACTTATTTAACTTATATGCAGAGTACATCATGCAGAATGCTGGGCTGGATGAAGCACAAGCTGGAATCAAGATTGCCGGGAGAACTATCAATAACTTCAAATATGCAGACGACACCACCCTTATGGCAGAAAGCAAGAGGAACTAGACAGAGCCTCTTGATGAAGGTGAAAGAGGAGCATGAAAAAGCTTACTTAAAACTCAACACTCAGAAAACAATAGCATCTGGTTCCATCACTTCATGGCAAATCAATGGGGGAAACAATGGAAACAGTGACAGACTTTATTTTCTTGTGTTCCCAAATCACTGCAAATGGTGACTGCAGCCATGAAATTAAAAGACGCTTGCTTCTTGGAAGTAAAGCTATGACAAACCTAGACAGCGTATTAAAAAGCAGAGACGTTATTTTGACAACAAAGGTCTGTCTAAGTCAAAGCTATGATTTTTCCAGTAGTCATGTATGCATGTGAGAGCTGGACCATAAAGAAAGCTGATTGATGAAGAATTGATGCTATTGAACTGTGATGTTGGAGAAAATTCTTGAGAGTCTCTTGGACAGCAAGAAGGAGATCCAACCAGTCCATCCTAAAGTAAATCAGTCCTGAATATCCATTGGAAGGACTGATGCTGAAGCTGAAGCTCCAATGCCTTGGCCACCTGATGCGAAGAACTGACTCATTGGAAAAGACCCTGATGCTGGGAAAGATTAAGGGCAGGAGAAGGGGATGACAGAGGATGAGATGGTTGGATGGCATCACTGACTCGATGGACTTGAGTTTGAGCAAGCTCTGGGAGACGGTGAAGGACAGGGAAGCCTGACGTGCTGCAGTCACGGGGTTGCAAAGAGTCGGACAGGACTGAGCGATTGAACAACAATAACAAGGACTGTTTGAAGATTAAATTAGCTATGACGTGTGAAATGCTCAGAGGTGCTGTTAAAAGTACTGCCATGATCATGAAGGTTGATAATGCAGAGCATGTGTCAAATAGAAAGATCATGTAACAAATCCAAATGGTTTACAAAAGTCTCTGGCATGCACACATACCTATGGAAACCTCCAAATGAAGACAGGAGCTGAAGCTTGGTGAGAGGGGCCATGGAGATAAGTGCACTTTTCTGGCACTTGGAGACTCTGTTCTGAATGACCTTCCAGCACTGAGGGCCAGGTCCCTCCCACTGTGTACCAGACAGATTCACATTCATCCTAAAGCAAGTGTGGTTTTTTTTTTTTTTTGCTCCCAACTCACATTGGAGATCCCAGAAAAGCAGCTCTAGTTTTCCTCTGGGCAGTTCTTTGGTCTCTCATCCATCTTTCTGTGGCTCTTTCCTATGAATTCCATCTACCTCATTCCTCCCACTTTTTTTTTTTTTTTTTTTTTTGCCAGAAGAGAACTCACTTCTGATTTCTTGTCCATGGCAGCCATCACTGATAATACAGCCCTCCATTCCTCCTGAGACAACACTTCCTAGCTTCATTGCAATTGAATGGAGACGTGGAGCTGGTTTTGAGCAATGGAATGTGAGATATGGTGACAAAATGCATAAGAGTGTGTTTGAGATCTCTCCACATGCCTTTCTCCTGCTTGCCCCAGTGACCAAGGCCAGGCTACAGAGGGTGGCACCTTAGTCAGCCTGGATCCTTGAATGACTGTGACAAGCAGAGACCCCAGGCCAACCCACAGTGAGCCTGAAGTGTGAGCAAGTAATAAAACATGGTTCATGAAACCCCGAGGCTTGGAGCTTAAGTGGGGACTGCAGCGTAGCCTAAGCTATTCTGACAACTACCAGGAAGCTTGCATGGCTCTCCTCTAGGGATTCGCAGACAAAAGCCTCCTCCCTGCCCCTGGTCTTGGTCACTCTTTATGGTACCAGCAGCATATTGTCTGTAACAGCATCTAAAGCTAAGACACTCTGCTGGCTATTTCATATGTTTTGAACTCGGAGTTGTATTTGCTCTGTCGCTACCTAGCTCCCCTACAATGCATTCTCCACCCAGCAGCCAAAATGATCTTTTGAAAAAACACAGTATCAAGTCAGATCATGTCACTGTCTTGCTCAACGCCAGTCCATTCAGCCTCCCTCCCAAAACGTAACACTCAGAATCAATGCAGAGTCCTTGCTTAGCGATCCTGCCCACTTCCTTGACCTTGTCTCCTACAGTCCTCCAGCCACGTCTGTTCCTGTTTTGGCATCTTCTCACCTGGTTGTTCCCTCTGCATGACTTGTTCTTTCCTCTTCTTATTAACCAGGTTTCAGCTTAAATGTCATCTCAGAGGGGTTTTCTTGACTATCACTACTAAAGCGCCTTTTACCTATACCCTTGACCATCACTACTAAAGCGCCTTTTACCTATACCCTTGCAGCTCTGTTCTGCCACTCTGATTAATGCCCTTAAAGCACTGACCACCATCTGAAAGCGTCTTCCTTAATTATTTACTTACCTGTTTCTTCTCTTCCCTCCTCACTAGAATATAAGCTCAAAGAGCTTTTTTGGACCTTTTCTGTCTTGTTCACTATCATATCCCCCGTGGTTAGCACAGTACCTGATACATAAGGGAGTCTCCATAAATATTTCCTCAAGGAACAGATGAATCAATGAACAGCTCATCATCCATATTACTGCTCACATACCACCCCCTCCTCTGTGAAGCTAGTTGCCTTTGAATTTGACCTCTTTGGTGACACAGCTAATTTCTTCCTTAGCCTTTCTGATCTGACGTTCCTTCAGAAGAGTTCAAGGTGCCACTACTTTGTGTGAGCCGAAGAAAATGTCAACATATGGGTGAAAACCCACTCCAGTATTCTTGCCTGTAGAATCCCAGGGACATGTTTTAGTTGCCCACAACAGAAAATCCTGACTGATCTGTTTAGTCATTCACTTATGCTTGTGGCTCACCTGGTAAAGAGCCTGCCTGCAATGCAAGAGACCTGGGTTTGATCCCTGGGTTGGGAAGAACCCCTGGTGAAGGGAAAGGCTACCCACTCCAGTATTCTGGCCTGGAGAATCCCAAGGACTGTATATTCCATGGGGTCACAAAGAATCGAAAACGACTGAGCAGATTTTAGTTTCACCTATGGAGAAGGCAATGGCACCCCACTCCAGGACTCTTGCCTGGAAAATCCCATGGACGGAGAAGCCTGGTAGGCTGCAGTTCATGGGGTCGTGAAGAGTCGGACACGACTGAGCAACTTCCCTTTCATTTTTCACTTTCACGCATTGGAGAAGGAAATGGCAACCCACTCAAAGAGTTCTCGCCTGGAGAATCCCAGGGACGGGGGAGCTTGGTGGGCTGCCATCTATGGGGTCACACAGAGTCGGACATGACTGAAGTGACTTAGCGGCAGCATGCAGTCTATGCTTTTAGACATCTGCTGTATGTCAGGCACTGTACTAGGCACCAGGGAAACAATGGTAAGCAAGACAGATGAAGTGGCCCTCTGGAAGCTTCTATAGCAGATGGTTAGACAAGTGGACAGAGAAAACACATTAAATTGCCGTACATACTCCACTGGAGGACATCCATAGTGATATGGGGAGTGTTAGCAACTTGACCCCATCTAGCAATGATCATCGTAGAGTACTTCCTAGAGGGGGTGATATTTAAGTGGAAGGAGTAAGCATTTTCCAGTCATAAAAAAGGAGGGCAAAAAGACAGTTCTAGAGACATCTATGAGGGTCAGAGGTCGGAGAGCATGGCCTTCTGAGGTACAGTGAGGTGTCCATGGGAAGAGTGATACATGAGAAACGGATGGGCCCTGGGAGTGCAGGACCTTGTCTCCCACTTCAAGGAATTTGGAAATCATCTTAACGGCCAAAAAAAAAAAGCCACTGAAGGTTTTAAAGCTGGCTGATGACCATGCTAGGACTCCAACTCAGCTATCCTTTCTCCCAGTCAGCACTTTTCCCCTGCACCAATTGCCTTCAATTTTTCAACAAAGATGGAATTTGGGTCCTGCAAGTCACAGCTGAAGCAATTCAACAGGAAGGTGGAAAGTCACACATGCTTCACAATGGTCTCAGAGGAAATGTGATTTCTTTGCCTATTTTTTTCCTGTGACTGTGGGACTGTTTGTGCCTTCACAGTCCAAGGTGACACTGCCAGTGCTGAGAAAGTGCAGTGACATTAAGAGCAAGATTGAGGAGCACTCTGGCTGCCTCTGAAGGATCGTCCAAGGAGAGTCAGTGAACAGCTGTCCTCTGTGTCTGCTCAGAGCTGGGAGGGGGGACACAGGCTGAGGGGACAGGACGGGGAGCCTCAGACCCCACCTGGGGAGACAGGTGAAGCAGCCCCAGTCTTGGACCAGTGACTTGCCAGGGCCCCTTCCACAGAGTAAGTGCACACTGAGAGACGTGGGGGCCTGGGAAGGTGGGCTCTGGAGGGAGAGCAACCATCGAAGGCTCTGAGTCCCACACTGTGTAGCAAATTTGAGTTTAGTTCAGGGAAAAAAAGTGCAAAGCAAAGGCTTTGGAATCAGTCTGCGCTATACTCAAATTCCAGCACAGTCACTGCTTGCTGTGTGACCCCAGGTAAGTTACTTAACCCCTCTGTTCCTTATTTTCCTCATCCATAAAATGAATATAAATAATAATAACATTCACTTCAAAGGCTTGTGCAGTTGGAATGAGATAACTCTAAAGCTCTTCAGTCTTGTGACCTTGGGAGTGCGGCCAGGCAGTGAGAGTCTAGGGACCCAGGAGAGTTTGGGTCAAGGCCATCAGCACCTTGGCTATGATCAAATCAACTTAATTGCAACTGGAAACTGACCTTAGGGGGCTTAGGAAGCAGGTTCCTGCTCTGCCCCAAGAGAAGAGACAGGAAAGAGTTTGGTGGGTCCCAGAGCTTCAGCCAAGAAAGACAGAGTCTGGGGCAGGCAGGCTTCTGGTCTAATCAGGGAAACTGAGGTACAGATTGAGCAAATACGGTGGGAGGTGAGCAAGGACTGCTCCACATGTGAGTGAGGAGCCCTTTAACCAGAGCCACTCATCCATTTGAAACTAATGAATCGAGCCCTAGTCACATGCCAGTGTCTGGGCTGGCACTGGAGAGATGGCAGTGAGCAAAAGAGATCATGGTGCGGGTCCTTGGGAGCTTCCACTCTGGCAGAGAAGAGTAAGTTATAATTACATGAAATGACAGCTGTGCCAAGGGAAGTAAAAGATGCCAAGAACTATACAACAGTGGGACTCAGTGAGGGGCGGGGTGGCAGTCAGGGAGGTCTCCCAGGAGGAAGTGATTTTTTAAATTTAATTTTTAAAATTAATTTTATTGGAGTATGGTTAATTTACAATGTTGTGTTAATTTCTGCTGTACAGCAAAGTGAATCAGTTATCCATATACATATATCCACTCTTTCTTAGATTCTTTTCTCATATAGGTCATTACAGTATATTGAGTGGAGTTCCCTGTGCTTTATGGTAAATCCTTGTTAGTTATCTATTTTATATGTAGCGGTAGAGTGTTGAGTGGGAGAAGGCAATGGCAGCCCACTCCAGTGTTCTTGCCTGGAGAATCCCAAGGACAGAGGAGCCAGGTGGGCTCCCGTCTATGGGGTCGACTGAGCGACTTCACTTTCACTTTTCACTTTCATGCATTGGAGAAGGAAATGGCAACCCACTCCAGTGTTCTTGCCTGGAGAATCCTGGGGACGGGGGAGCCTGGTGGGCTGCCGTCCATGGGGTCGCACAGAGTCGGACACGACTGGAGCGACTTAGCAGCAGCAGCAGCGTGTTGAGCGTTAGTCATGCAGTCATGTCCGACTCTTTGCCACCTCAGGGACTGTCGCCCGCCAGACTCTTCTGTCTACAGGATTCTCCAGGCAAGAACACTGGAGTGGGCTGCCAGTCCCTTCTCCAGGGGGTCTTCCCAGCCCAGAAATCGCAGCCCGTCTCCTGCGCTGCAGGCAGATTCTCTACCACCTGAGCCACCAGGGAAGCCCAGTGCAGCAGCATGTGTCTGTCAGCCCCAACCTCCCAGTTTACCCCTCCCTCCCCTTTCACCTTTGGAAACCCTAAATTTGTTTTCAACATCTGTGACTCTATTTCTGTTTTATAAACAGGTTCATTTGTACCTTTTTTTTTTTTTTTTTTTAATCACTGGGGAAGTCTTTTTTTTTTTTTTTCTTTTTCGTCTTTAGCTGTAGGCTCTGCAGTTCCCATGTTCCCCTGGAGGCAATGAAGTTGCTCACAAAAAGACACTCNTTTTTTTTTTTTTTTTTGAATCACTGGGGAAGTCTTTTTTTTTTCTTCTTAGATTCCACATATAAGCTATAGCATATGGTATTTGTCTTTCTTTGATGTAGGAAGTGATGTTTCAGTTGAGAGCTGAGGAAGTAGTGAGGGGAGAGGAGAGCATTGCAGGCAAAGAGCTAGCATGGGAAAGATGGGCAGGGAAAACATGCTTCTTTGAGAAAGGGACAGAAATCCAGCACCTCAGAGTTAGAGATGAGGGCAACAGAGCTTGAGGTGCCTGAACCAGTAGGCCAGCCAGGACTCTGGGAACCAGGTTGAAGAGTCTGGACTTTACCTGCAGACCACGAGCAAGTTGAGAACCGATCTTATTTATTTTTATTTAAAAATGTTTGTTTATTGATTTGTGGCGGTGCTGGGTCTGTCGCTGCGGCCAGCGGGGGCTGCTCTCTGGCGGCGGTGTGCGGGCTTCTCACTGCGGGGGCTTCTTTTGTGCAGCGCGGTCTCCAGGGCGCAAGGGCTCCAGTAGCTGTGGTGGATGCGCTTAGTTGCTCCGTGGCATGTGGGATCTTCCCGGATCAGGGATCGAACCTGGGTCTCCTGCATTGGCAGGTAGATTCTATATCACTGAACCACTAGGAAAACCCAAGAACTGATTTTAAATAGCAGGTGAGTGACACTAATGAGGATTCATTCTCCAGAGCTGGGCAGTGAGCCACCAGCCCGACTGTATGCCGTGGTCCAATGGAACAGAGCTTCTGAATGTCCTTCCTGCTTGGGTCATTATGTGCTCTGGGTGGGGTTGCAGGGGCGGGGAGGGGCCGCTCAGACCCTCTGGAAGAGAAACTGACAGCTGCACAAGACAGAATGGTCTTCATGTGCCCTTCCGCAGGAGACCGTGCAAGTCCCTCTTTGTGGCGGTCGCTACAGGGCTGGGGGCGGGGCAGGAGAGGAGGGGCGTGAGAAGTCAGCTTCCCCAGAGCCCCTCGTCCTTTGTACCATGGCACCAATGGAAGTTACGATGACGCTCAAGGTGATTGACTTCTGGGATCAAGACATTTCTCAGTTTGAAACTCAGTTTAAGAAAAAAATCGATGTTTCACATTCAGCGGTGTTTGGTTAAAAAAAGAAAAATAGCTGTAGCTTGTGCTTTAACGGCAGAAAAGAGTGAGCCCCATCAATTACAGCGGGGAAAACAACAGTGTCTTGCGGCGGTTTTGTTCCTTGTACTCCAAAAATATTAAGTCATTTAGCCCTACAAACCATCCGCTTGGCGAGTGGTAATGTCTTCATTTGAAAAGCGCTGGAGTCCTGAGGCTCTCCTAAACCAGGAATGCTGGGGAGACCAGGCCCCATCACAAAGAAAACTCTGGAGTCTGGCCCTCTGTCTAACCTGAGATTCCCTCCCAAAGAAGCTGGCTGCCTCATCCCACAAGGCTTGACCCACATGCTCCACCCAGGCCATTGACCCCAAGCCCTGAGAAGCAGCCCTCTCTGTGCCTGTAGCATTTAGTGCCGACTTCAAGTCGAGCCCCCTAGGAAGTGACAGGCACTTCCATCCCTCCAAGCTGAACCCAAGTTCAAGGACAGCTTATGCCAGTGTTCTCAACACTGGGCTCACTGGAGTCACCTGGGCTTTGAAAAACTCCGGTGCTCAGACCACACTACACCTGAACTAAATCACAGTATCTGGGGGAAGGATCCTTGCATCAGTATTTCTTTGAAAAATCTTTTCATCTGAGGCCAGTTATGCAGGCCAGGTCCAGAAGCAGACAATATAGAGCTCTTCTAGAGCGTCTGCTCTGAGTTAAATGCCACCCTTTCTGTGCTCCAGTCACTCCTCTTACAAGCCCTGTTTGCCCTGGTGAAGTTGAGTATGTGAGATAAGGATGCCAGAGGGGGAGGTATATGCTGTTCTGGATGGTTCTTCTTAGGGGCCATATTTTAACAGGGATGCCAGGGTTCAGCTGGAGACATTCAGATAATCAATATGCCTACAAGGACTGAGACTGAGGGAAACAACTCAAACTGACTAGTCTTATAGAAGCCTGATGTACAAGCCAGCTGCCACTTATTACAGGGGGACTATGCAGTGTTCTTGCCTGGAGAATCCCAGGGACGGGGGAGCCTGGTGGGCTGCCATCTGCTGCTGGTGCTGCTAAGTTGCTTCAGTCATGTCCGACTCTGTGCGACCCCATGGACGGCAGCCCACCAGGCTCCCCCGTCCCCAGGATAGGGGATGAGGGATGCTCTGTGGTCAGTTAAATTACAAAGTTGGCTTAAACAAAATATGCGTTTTTAAATCAGGATTTTTGTGAAAATTTAAAGTTGAGTCAAATAAAGTTAAGATAAGAACTCCTTTATAGCAGGGCCTGTCTGGGCCTTTACTATTTGCTGATGTGTGTCATCAGTGCTGGTATTTCCAAAGCTGACTTGGCCCTGGACATCTTTTTTCTTTTAATTTTTGTTGTAATATAGTTGATTTACAACGTTGTGCTAGCTTCAGGTGTACAGCAAAGTGAATCAGTTATATATGTATATATATATTTACTTTTTTTCTTTTTTAGATTCTTTCCCCTTATAGGCCATTAGAGTGTGCTGAGTAGGGTTCCCTGTACTATATACAGCAGGTTCTTATTAGTTATCTATTTATAGTATAAATAGTATAGTACTGTGTATACATCAATCCCAGTCTCCCAACTTATCACTCCCCCCATCCCTGGTGACCATAAATTTATTTTCTGCATCTGTGACTTTATTTCATAAATAATTTAATTTGTACCCTTTTTTTAGAGACCACATATAAATGATATCATATTATATTTGTCTTTCTGTGTCAGACTTACTTCACTCAGTTTGGCAATCTCTAGGTAAATCTGGAGAACCCCAGGGATGGGGGAGCCTGGTGGGCTGCCCTCTATGGGGTCGTACAGAGTTGGACACGACTGAAGCGACTTAGCAGCGGCAGCAGCAGGTAAATCTATGTTGCCACAAATGGCATTATTGTGATCTTTTTATGGCTAAGTAGTATTCCATTGTATATATGTGCCAGCTCCTCTTTATCCATCCCTGGTTGATGAATATTTAGATTGTCTGCAAGTCCTGGCTATTGTAAGTAGTGTTGCAATGAACATTGGGGTGCATGTATCTTCCTGAATTAAGATTTTCTGTAGGTATATGCCTATGAATGGCATTTCTGGGTCGTATGACAGTTCTATTTTTAGTGTCTTGAGGAATCTCCATACTGTTCTCCATCTGGACATATTTATAGTGAAACCTCCTGATGGGTCAGTTTTCCACACAAGGTATTTTGGGAGAAGCCAGACTAGGAGGTCTTGAAGAGTCCTTTCTGCTCTGAGGTTCTGAGATTTTCCATCCAAGTAGCAAATCCAGCTTCTGCTCCCCCCTCATAATTCCAGGGCTCATTTTTCCAGTCCATTTCCCCTGATGCTGTCCTATGCTGGGTCTCCATTCTCTCTCACTTGAATTGCCCCAACAGCCTTCTGCCTGCCACCTCTTCCCCGCTGCTCCACCCTATGCAGCTTGGCAGACTCTCGCTTCAAGCTCTGCTGCTCTGATTGCGTTATTCCTGGCTCACAGGCTCGCATGCCAGCACTCCACCCAGCTCTTCTAACCTGGCTGACGTCTGCCCCTTTCCCCTCATGCACTCAAGGAGCTTGTACGTGGTGCCAGGACCTCCATCCAAAGGAGACCAGATTTTGGCTGCCCTGGGGAGTCCCAGAGGGGAGTGGGCAGCCGTGAGGTGGCAACAGGGAGACGGGGAGAGAGCAGTGTGAAGACTGCCCCCTCCATGTCTTCTTAAATAGCATATAATCAGGAGGAGCAGATGCTGCCCCTGGGCTCATGCTCCCCCATCTCCATGGCAACCAGCACGTGAGGCCTACACGATGGAGTTGGCAGCTGGGGGTCTGGGGTCTCACCTCTTTTTTTTCCTGGAACCCATGCCCTTAGGGCTCGTAGGCCCTTATACTTCTTTCCCTCTCTCTTCCTTCTCTCACTGCCCTCTTTTTTCCTACATTTATCCATCAGCTCATATTTAATGAACCTCTCCAAGTGTGGGTCTTTAACTTGAAGATCCTGTGTAGGCCCAGTCTCTGGATTTCAGCCAAGCATTTATCAGGGGCTCCCATGACACACAGAGAACAGAGCTGTCATAAGAGAGACCATTTATTGCATCCCTACCAGGTTCCAGGCCTCTTTCATATACAGTATTTTATTTACTCATAAATCATAAATTGTCAGAGCTAGAGAGGGCCTTAGGGACTATCATTCCAGTGGTTTTCAAACTAACTCTTGGCGATGAACTTTTTTTCTTAAGTGAAACTTTTCTGCAGAAGCTCTATATACAAAGCAGATAAAAGAGGTGCTACTTTGGTTGGAGCAAGGTGGCACAGAGCTCAGATCTTTTCACCTGGTCCTCCTCTTTGCCTGTAGGGGATGCTAAGGCCAATGGGAAACCACTGGAAAGCCACTGAGCCTCACCTCTTATTTATAGCAGAGGCCTGAAGCTCAGAGAAAGAAGGGCACTTCCAAGGTTACACAGTGAGGGAAGGCTATCTGGACTTGGCATTGCATCTCCTGACCCACAGTATGGTATGTTTCAAGTTCCTCACCCTATCCGGGGCTATGCGCTTGTGTGAACAAAGCTCTGGAAGCTTCTGTCTGGCTGCCAGGCCTTCTGTTTATGCTGTGACCAGTTGTGTTCAAGACAGAGTGATGCTGTGGAGCAGCTGGTGTAGGCAGCCCCTGCAGATGCCATTGGAACTGGCCAGATGTGCAGGCACCAGCTGCCCTCACAGGGCAGGCTAGCCACGTGTGCCACTGAGATCCACCCGATCCAAGGATACAGCTACTCTGAACATTTCTGGTGCCTCTTGGGAAACAAGCCCCTCTCTCTTTCCCAGCAAAAGCAGGCCCCCCCTCCTTGATGCCAGAATGGGAAATAAGCTGCTCTTTGCCCTGTGAGTAGCTGACCCTGAGGGAGCCACTGGTCATTAGGAAGTCCAGATTCCCAGCACCCTGCCTAGGGGCAGGTCCGTCCAGCAGGAGATGCCATGGTCAACTTGAGTTACCGTGTTCAGCAGACCAGAAAAATGTCAGCTGGCCATGCATGTTGAGAGGAGAGTGCCGGCAATGTTAGAGTAGGAGCCGGGTGGATCCTTTGTGAAAGCAACTTTCAGGTTCATCGAAAAGGTGTGCACACCACTCATACGAGAGGAGTGAAGGACAGCCTGATTCTGCTCCAAGGCTGACACTTGTTTGGGTAAAGTGAGATTCAAAACTAGCTATAGAGATGCGGATGATTGTGGTTGAAAGGGTGGAGCAGGTGACAGAGACAGTGATGGGGAGGTGACAAGCCTTCCTTGGTTACCCCTTAAACATTACCCGAGAGGCTTCTGTGCCAGAGACTGCCAGGGACCAGGAACAAAGACAGACATAACTGCTCCCCTCAAGGGGCTTCCTTGAACCACGCCCTGCCCCACGTCCAGGTCGATACTCCTGCTATTTGCTCTTGGGAATGCGTGACTTTCCTTTGTGGCACATACCACAGTGTGTGACTAGGAATTTGTGTGATCATTTGGTTTCTGCTTGTGTCCACTTCTATTGCACAAGTTTTGCTCACTACTGTGTCCTCAAGCCCAGTAGAGTGCTTGGCATGTACTAGGTATGCCTAAGCTATTTACTGGATGAATAAAAAGAGAGTCACTTTTGGTGATCACAGCGTGGGCCCCCTTCAGAGTCCCAGAGTTTCCCCTTTCTAGTAAAGACTGTACACTCACAGTTCAGGGGCTGTACATCTATGGTTGGAGGCAGGCAAGTGAAGACATTTTTGGCTTCAGGGATGTAAAATCCTTCAGTGCCGATGAGTGAGGTTGGGGAGAACTGATGGCAGAGCTGTGGGGCCGGTGGGCAACGGAGAGGAGAGGGCTGTGGCCCTTATCAAGTGGAATCCCTGGCTTTCCTTCTGTCCCCCATCAGAGTCAGGGGCAGGAAGAGGATGTGTACACAGCAGGAAGCGTGACAAGTTGTCCTGCTCATTTAGGCTTTAAGGGAGTGCTGGAGAAACTGAGGTCCCAGTAGATCATGCCCCCTTGGCTTCTAGGTTCTTGGATGGGATGTAGCGTTGGCACCATCAAAGCAGGTGGCAAGAAATCCTGCATGCCATGGGGGGAGCCAGGAGGCCTGTAGAGTGCGCCCCTAGAACCTGGGCTGGGGAGTCTCTCACCGCGGGAACCTGTCGGGAAGCCTGTTGTGAGGATGGGGGTGGAGCATGGGGCTGGGGGATCCTCCTCAGGTGGTTCTTGGCGGTGACTTCCTAACCCTGGAAGCTCAAGGAAGCATTGAGACAGACACTTTGAGAGGAAGTGTGACACCTGGATATTACACACTGTAATGGAACCAGCCAAGTGGTAAATGTAGCTTTTAAATAGATTTTGTGTTCCCATTAGCTGCCCTGATGTTGATTAGCCCTGACAGCCAGGGAGAAGGGACTGGTCAGCAACTTTCCCCTGACAAGGCCTCCGGCTCCTGGGGGCTATGAGAGCTCAGCCTCCCTTTTTGGTCATGTACCGGAAATTGCATAGACAGGCTGATGGAAAGTGTGGTGGGGAGCGCTTTCCAGAAGGAATCTGGTGGGCAGGCTTGGGCCCAGGCTCCTATTCTCTTTTCACTTTTTTTTTTTTTTTGCCTATCCCTGCACCGTAAGTAGGATTGACTATGGTGATTTGGAGGAAGACGTAGAGAGTGATCTCCCTTTAATACATAGGTGTGGAAAGTGGGCCACACTAACGAGGAAGTTGCTCAATCTGAAGGTGCCCTGGGAACAAATTACCATTTGGAGTCTGAAAGACTTGAATGGCCAACTGGTTCTGATCTATTTAACGACCTGCTCTAGAGATACCTTCAGACTTGGTTTTGGAGACAGGTCCACACTCAAGAGTCAAGGAGGACATGTGGAACGCAAGGACCATCCCACCAGGATGCCAGGCTTTCTAAATCAAGGACAATGAGTGAAACCATGGAAGATTCCAGAAACCTGGTAGCTCCCAGGCTTGTCTGCCCTCATGGAGCAGCAGAAGGGAGCTGTGGGGTTGCCCTTGGGAAGAAAGAAGCAGGAGCAGCTGGGGAGATTGAATCCTGTCTGATCAAGTTTCCTAGGTATTATGGTAGCTCCAGAAGATGGAGAAAGCAGGATGTGTCCTTGATCTTGCAGAAAGAAGGAATTCAGGGAAAGTTGATCTGGGGCAGAAGAATGACCTCAGGAATTTAACCCCAGGGAGTTGAGCCTAGAGGAATGGGAGGAGGTTGGTGGGATGTGTTTCTTTCTCTTCGGTCATCATATATTCTTGAAGGAGTTTTTGTCAGCTAATGTCATATGTTGCCCAGTTCAGGCCCCAAGTCCAGAGTATCTGACCAATGGAGAAATATCCCTTTTATGTGCCTTTCCCTGGGCGAACTGCTTTTACTCAGCCCTGGACATGAGGAGACAAGGTTGTAAAGTGATGGAGGTTTATCATCAATAGTTCCTACCTCTTTTTACAGCTGTCTCTGGGGGTTGCCTGCCTCTGCCTCACAATCCTTCATCTCATTGCTCTGGCAAGGTCCACTCCTCCTACCCTCAAGATGAAGCCTCTAAGAATTCTTTCAACTCACTAGAAGTAAATTGCAGAGCTGTGTTTTAACTCTATTCTGTCTGACTCGATGCTCATGCTCTTTCAATCACCCCACATGGTTTTCACATAAAAACGCTCATCATAGTACAATCTACAAAATAAAAAACTGAAAATAACCTTAATGTTCAACAATTAGGGGGTTGTTTAGTAAATCATGGTGCATCCATTTGTTTGAACATTATGCAGACATTAAAAGTGATCATTACAGAGACTGTAGAACAACTTGGGAAAAGGTTTATGATCAGACACAAAGGGGACATACAATGCAAATGCTACAATTGCTTTAGTTGCAATGATGGAAAATATGTCAGTGTGTCAACAAGGACTGAAAGATAATATGCAGAAGTGAGAAATGACTGTGGTAGGGTGGAAGAGGGATGGATTTTTTTCTTTTAAAATGATTTGATTCTTTTTTATTCTTCTTTTGCTTAATCCTTTTCCCTTTGAGATACCTTTTTAGTGTTGGTATAGAGCATACAGAATATAAGATCAGATAAGGTCAGAATCTGAGAAACCCCCTAGGCTGGAGATTCTGATTCTTTCATGTTAAGGGGCCCCATTCGGAGAGAGAGCCTCTGTATTGTCATTAAGAGTATGAGTGTTACAGTGAGATAGGCATGGATCAGAGTCCCAGATCTATTACTAGTGGCTATATGGCCCTGAGCCTGACCCAGAGCAAGCCCCCCTAACTTTGCAAAAGTTCAGTCAATGCAATCGCATATAGAAGATAAAATTCCAACACATTCAGCTCAGTACATTTTAAGGGCATAAAATATCTTACCAACACCTCCTCCATCATCTGTCTTCAGTGCTGTTTTAATTTCCCTAAACTCTTCCAAAGCAAAACATAATGTTTAATGGATGGGGAAGGGAAGAGGGCTACCGCATCGGTTGTTGTCCATGGTCCTGAATCATTGCTACACATGAGTACAGGATTATTTGAGAAGTTGAAGGGGGCTGATGTTCCCCCTGCCCTACTCCATTCCTCCCTGAAACTGGTTTAATGATATCAAGTTTATCGTTGTCTTTATCAGTGAAAGAATGAAAACATTAGGATTTCTAGAGCTGGGAGGAAAGAGAGTTAGAATAAGTTACAGATTGGAGGTTACACAACAAGTTACAGATTGATTTCCCAGGTAGCTCAGTGGTAAACAAACCCCCTGCCAAAGCAGAAGACATAAGGGACGCAGGTTCAATCCCAGGGTTGGGAGGATCCCTTGGAGAAGGAAATGGCAACCCACTCCAGTATTCTTGTCTGGAGAATCCCATGGATGGAGAAGCCTGGCGGGCTACATACAGTCCATAGGGCTGCAAAGAGATGGACATGACTGAAGTGACTGAGCAGGCCAGCAGGCAGGCACAGATTGGAAACAGGGGAGGAAGCTGACAGGTCGGCCCTGACTGAGTTATGATCCTGGTTAATGGCACCAAGACACACCATATATTGAACAGAAAGCTAGAGCTTTAAAGTCACACGGCCTTTGGAAGCATTGAAATCGGGAGTGAAAAACTACAGAATCAACAGTTGGTGGTGGTGCCTCTTCCCTAATCTACAATTGTTACAGAGTCTTGCTATATTTTATAAAGTGTGAAAAAGCGGCTTTGATGATCTGTTCTAAAGACTATCTCCGAAGTGGTGCCTGATAGCAACTAGAAAACACCAGCTCTGATAGGAAGTAATCTTTGCCCACTCTGTTTCTGTCATATTTGTTCTCTATTTATTTCTCTTAATCTGTGCTCAGGTAGTCTCTCTCTCTCTCTCTCTCTTCCTCCCTCCTCCCCCTCTTTACTCAATCTGTTTTTGCTTGTCAGAAAAATACCATGTAATTTTCTTTAAAAATTAATTCTACTCTACAAAATATGTCTAAAATATTCAAGAGGGAAAAAGTTTCCTTTAAGAGTTGCTTGCATTAAAACTGCTTCTTCTAGCATAATCAGGTTAATGAGCACTCCCTTAGAATTTAATGCAAAGTAACTTTCACACTGGTGGTAAGCTTCAAAGATGGCTGAATAGATAACTGATAGTATAGTTCCCCTTGGCAATCAAGATAAACTTTGATCCTGATTGGTTAAAAAACAGTCAAGGAAAGGATGGATTTGAGTCCAAACAGCCATATTTGTCACCAGTGTTCTTTGAAGCAATGAGAAGAGAAGAATGGCAATAATGGAAAGTGGAAGAGGATAGGGATGGATCATGAACCTGAAGCTAGTTTCAGAAAACTGTCTTTTTGGACTATGGAATTTGATCTGGCTTTCACTGGAGGAACTAGAAGGCTGGAGTGACATCTGATTCTAATAAAATCAAGAGCAAGCAAAAACTAGTTTCTGTGTGTTTGAATATAGAGGCTGATCAATGCATGAGTTGCTGGCACAGGGGATCAGATAGAATTGAGTCCATACTAGCTCCAAAAACCAGAACCCAAGGCAGAGCAAACACAACCCGGGAAGGCTCTTGATATAAGGACATGTTCAAAGAAAGTTTGCAATCCAGTCGGTCTTTGAAGCCTGGAGACTCTTTATACTTAATGCCATTTTAATTCATTCATTTTCTCTGTCCCCACTGCCTTTACCCAAGACTTTATCATGTCTCACCACTGCAGTGTCTTCCTAACCTGTTTCCACATTGGCCAGAAAGGGTTCTAGTCACCACTCGAATCCAGTCACATTATTTCCTGCTTAAATCTTTTCAAAGGGATTGGAATACTTGGCATAACATGAGGATACATGATATACACGCTCTAGTATTGAATGCAAGTTCCCACTCCAGTTCCCCTTCCAGCCAGCCACACCTCCCATCTCTCCCTCCCACTGCCCCAACATGCAGTCCATTGTGAAACGTTCTGAACAACCTGCTGGTCCATTAATTTTTGTATCGTGCTCTCCCTTTTCTCTGGGTTAATCATTCTGAGTGAAATTCTCTCTTCCTCTCCCATCCGTTTCCAATCACCCCATGTCCTTCAGGATTCAGGGAAGGATGACCCTTGGTTCTCCTAACCACTACCTCCTTCAAGGTCTTGGCTGATCGCCCTTATGCTGTATTTCCCAAGCACTCAACACATATCACTCTATGAATGGCTCTCACCTTGTCTTGTAACCATGTATTTACCTGTCTTTTTGTCTTTACTATAGGCTGCTAGAGGCCAGGGACTGTGTCTTGTTCCTTTCGGCACCCAAGCTCTTAGCATGGTGCCTGGCATATGATAGGCAGTGAGTAAATGTTTGTTGAATAAATTTCCACGTTGAAATTAATTACAGACAAGGTTGAAAGTGAGGAGGCAATAAATCCGTCCCCTGACACTGCATTTATTTAAGTCTGTCTTTAAATAGAATTTTCGTCTAATTTTAATACATAATTGGGGAGTTAATGTCACCAATATTTGTGAAATTTTGTGCTTTCAAGAGAAGGAAAAAAATATCCTCTATACACAAATGACAACCATAAGTAAAATATGAATGGTGATAAGATGAAATGCTTTGGGAGAATAGAGGAGAGACAGAGAGAGGGGCAGGGAGAGATTGCTACTGCGCATGATGAAAGAGAGGCATTTTATAGCAGTTAGGGATTGTCTACCCTGACCCCAGACTTCCCTCGTGGCCCAGTCAGTAAAGAACGCACCTGGAAGGTGGGAGACCTGGGTTCGACCCCTGGGTTGGGAAGATCCTCTGGAGGAGGGCAGGGCAATCCACTCCAGTATTCTTGCCTGGAGAATCCTTATGGACAGAGAAGCTTGGGATCTCAAAGAGTTGGACATGACTGAAAGACTAAACACACCCTGATCCCGTGCCTTTAACTTACACGGTGCCCACTCATGCACCATGACTCGTGGCTAAAGTGCTGACTTTCTGGAACCTTAATCAACTCTTGGCATGGCAGTGAAACAGTATCTCATTTTTTCTCACCCCTATCCTCATCCTCAGTTTGTCCCATTGTCTCTCTGGCTTCTGGCCCTTCTGATCGGGTCTTTTCGTCCTGGTCTCATGCTTGCTTAAAGATGTACTCTCTGTGCTTGTTGCCTTGGACTCTCTTAAGGTTTATGTCTGTCAGTTTCTCCCTGCTACTGGCAGTTTGGAGGAGCCCTGGGATCTTACATGTGTTATCTAGTTGGCTCCCTGGAACAGGGGATAGGAAGGAAGAGAGCCTTAAAGAGTAATGGGAGCTTAATAGGCAGAAATGACTGACAAGGCCTGAACGTTTCCAGGTGAGGGACAGAGTGAGTCCATGCATGAGTGGGAGATCAGAGGGAGGGCATGGCTTTGGCCATTGTGTCCATCCCAACCACAGCTGGTGTTTCGTGAGAAAGCACGACTTGAGGAGGGCAGTTGCTGTGAGCAGAGTTGGGAGTATGGCCAAGATCTCAGACCCGGATGGTACATTAAGAAACGCCAATTTGCACAGGTCATTTTAGGGATCAGAACTGACAGGGGCAACCAAGAGACAAAAACCAAGACCAAGAGGAATGGGTGGCTGGCATCAGGCAGGATCACCCACCCACCCCAGACTTGAGACTGCCCCAGCAGGTACATGGACAAACCTACCTGCACCCTAAAGATTTCTGGACTTCAGTATAACATCTGGAAACATCATGTGGAAGGGCTCAGTTCAGTTCAGTCACTCAGTCGTGTCCGACTCTTTGTGACCCCATGAATCGCATCACACCAGGCCTCCCTGTCTATCACCAACTCCCGGAGTTCACTCAGACTCACGTCCATCGAGTCCGTGATGCCATCCAGCCATCTCATCCTCGGTCCTCTCCTTCTCCTCCTGCCCCCAATCCCTCCCAGCATCAGAGTCTTTTCCAATGAGTCAACTCTTCTCATGAGGTGGCCAAAGTACTGGAGCTTCAGCTTTAGCATCAGTCCTTCCAAAGAAATCCCAGGGTTGATCTCCTTCAGAATGGACTGGTTGGATCTCCTTGCAGTCCAAGGGACTCTCAAGAGTCTTCTCCAACACCACAGTTCAAAAGCATCAATTCTTCAGCGCTCAGCTTTCTTCACAGTCCAACTCTCACATCCATACATGACCACAGGAAAAACCATAGCCTTGACTAGACGGACCTTAGTCGGCAAAGTAATGTCTCTGCTTTTGAATATACTATCTAGGTTGGTCATAACTTTTCTTCCAAGGAGTAAGCGTCTTCTAATTTCATGGCTGCAGTCACCATCTGCAGTGATTTTGGAGCCCCCCAAAATAAAGTCTACATTATTAAATGCTAAAGAGATATGAGTTCAAAAAAGACATACGTTCAAAGAGAGATATGAGTTCATTGGTTTGGATAATTTGGAAAGTATCAGAGGGCTTTTGAGAGACTTATTTGAGAGGAAGAATAATGAGATGAGTTATAGGGAGTTGGAGGAAAGAACTATCTTCCTTCGACAAGCATGGCACAGAGGAAGGCAAGAACTCAGTAGCCAGATGGCTAAACGGAGGCTTTTATGCTGTTATTTTAATAGCTGTAGGTTGCAGCTAAAAGGCTAGCTGGATAGACGGTGTGCATCCATTTCTGGCCATGGGCTCCCCAGAAGGACCCCACCTTCACCAGGACTTCAGCACAGGTAGCACAGCCCAGTGCCGGGCAAGATGAAGAAGCTTGCTGGGACTGTCATCTGAACGCTGGGCCCTTGGATCTTCTGGGGTCTGTGATGACAGCAGGGCTTCTCATTCTGTCTTTTGAACTGTTGTCATCATCCCCCAAAACTCAACACAAAGGATGCATTTACCTGTGATCAGACTGTACAAGGCTGATGACTCAAATGGCAGATTTCTTTGCTTTTGGCTGGAAGTACAGCAACTCAGTATGGCAACATGAGTGAACCCCTGCTGCTCTGAAACTCTGATTGCCAGTTATAGATGTTTTTTGATGAATAAAAAATGGGAACGCGAATTAATTATTACTTATGAAATGCAGATTGTTTGGTAGACAAATATCTTTCAAACTTTAGGGCCCATCAGGGAGGCTCATAAAAGTAACAATGAGAAGATGATGAGAAGGTTGGAATTCATGGATCCAGGGACAGTTTTGAAAACTCCATTCCATAGTCAGTGATGGCAATAGTCTCTCTCTCTCTCTGGGTTTCTGGTCCAGACTTTCTGCCTCCTTGACCCTGGGCTTCTAATTTTCTCTGCTTATGCCTTTCTCATCCTGTTCCATCTTCAGCCTCCTCTATTCAAAGCACAGCTGCATGGTCTTTTTCTCCTTTCTCGCCTGCCACTGTTTCTCAGGCATCGTAACTGTTGAATCTCTCTCATGGCCTCTGCGTCTCCTGGTTTCTCTGGGGCCACTCTCCTTGTGGTTTCTCTGCCCGTGTCTCCTCTTTCTCTCCACCTCCCCTGCATCTCCCTCTTCTTTTCTTCTCCCTCCCGGGCTTCGGTCTACTCATGGTCCCGCGGACATCATCTGCCTCCTCCCCGGCATCTCCGTCTCCCTGGTCCTCGGTGTTTCTATCCCCTCACCCCGTTTTATTTTCTAATTGCTCTCCGAAATCATGTCTCTCCTACCCTGACCTGTTACTGGACCGGGCAGGACTCTATGGGAGCAGGCTGGTGCCTCACTCATGGCTGTATCCTCAGAACTTAGAACAATGCTTGGCGCATGAAGGGGAAGGTCAGTAAACATTTTTTAGCCCAGTGGAATCTCTGTCTCCGGCACCATCCTACCCCCCTCCCCCCACTCTCACTTTTTTTTTTTTTTTTTTTCCATGACACACATCTGTCCTGGGCTTTCTGTCTTTCTGCTGTGGTCCCTAACCTTTGACTCTTTCTCATGATNCCCCCCTCCCCCCCCTCTCACTTTTTTTTTTTTTTTTTGCCATGACACACATCTGTCCTGGGCTTTCTGTCTTTCTGCTGTGGTCCCTAACCTTTGACTCTTTCTCATGATCTCTGCCTGCCCTGGCATTCCCCTCCAGGTCTCTGGTTCTCTCCTCTCTTAGCAGCAGGTGATGGGGCTGGAGAGCAGCCTGGTCCAGTTCAAAATCCAGACCAGTTGTCTCAGACCCTGCCTCCTGCACAGCCTGCTGTTTGGCCTCTCTCTAGGACCTTTTGGAAGCCAACAGTGATGGCCCCTGATAAGACAGATAAGGCTGTCTCTGGTTTGCATCACCCACCCTCCCTGCAGCTGCTTTGTCCAGTCCAGAGTTTTGAGAGCATCCCTGGACAGTGACTGTAGGTGGCTGGTCCCTGCCTGGGTTGTGGTGTGGGGGCCACTTTCTTGGCGGCTTCTTGCTTGTGAATTCTAGACAAACAACATTGTTCCTGGGACTAGCAGCTGACACTCTGGACCCATAACTCTCGTTGGCTTCAGCCAAACATATTGCAGGGGCAGAACCCTGGGGAAGGGTCAGCTCTTGGAGCAACAAAACCTTTTGGGATGAAGTTCCATGTTGTCAGGATTAAGAGCATGAGTCACACAAGCTGAGTTAAAATTCCAGTTAAGCCACAGACTTTATGTCTCAGTTTTCACATCTGTAAAGTGGGAATGATCGCCTTTATCTTGTAGGGTGGGAGTGGATTAAATGTGATGATTCCTGTAATCATGGTATCTGGCCTGCAATAAATACTGTGTAAACAGTAGATAATGGAAATGGTGGCAAGCAGAGGGTGCACACAGGAGGTTTTCTGCTGAAGGAAGGAGGCATGGCACTAGTCCTGTGACAGGTGAGTGTATTTTCAGCAGTGATACATCCAGAGCTGAAGAACTCTAGAGGCAGATGGAGCCTCGCCTGGCCATCTGGTCCAGCCCCCTGCCTTAGGCAGATGACTTTGCAGACCACCGGGGCAGGTGGAAGGTGTTCTCTTTCAGAGTTTCCCCAGAGGCAGACGCACTGCAGCCTTCTCCATCACCCATCTCTACTTCCTTTGCAGTCAAGCTGGCTTCCTAGGATCCCATCTAAAGCCTCTTGCTTTCACACTGGCCTGGTGGCTTGCGGCGAGTGCTCTGCAGACCTGGAGAAGAGCCCTACGCTATCATCCATCATGGTGGTGGCCCTTTGGACAGTGTCTCCCAGGCTGTGGCCGCAATTTCTGATGGACACCTTCAGGGTCCCCAAGGACCTTCCTGTACCAAGTTAGGGATAACACGGAGTCTGCAGTGCAGAGCCAAGTACTCACTTGAAAATAACTCCAAGGCTTTCTCCAATTTTCTGGAAATTGATGAGTGTTTCCAAGGGCTGGTTGGGCCCTGCCTTCCTCTCCAACACTCCGAAGTTCACAAGCCCTACCCCACACGCTGAGTCAGCCTCACTGTGATTCTTCACCAGGCCGGCCCACTTCCCTTGATTCCTTGATGTGGCCCCGTGGATCTGGGCACCTGCAGATGCTGACAGAGAGGGAGAGAGTTTTGGGTGAGACTTGTTCCCATCTTTGCTCCAGATGACTCACCACCTGCCTTAGTTTTTCTCTTCCCATCATTACGTAATCCTGACTCCAGGATTAAAAATATTCCACTGACTACCCCGTCCATCTGTCATTCTCTCTCTTTCTCTCCCTCATATTTATACATATGATCTTATTTTTAAAATACTTTGGAAAGAGCACTTCCATCATACGCATTATATCAGACATGGGTTTCCGAGTCATCATTGGCTTCCTCCAGAACAGCAGTCCTGGAGGAGTGAGATTTCCCCAAACCTCTAGGACTGCAGTCTGCCTGGTGCCTCTATCACTCTCATAGGTTTGCAGCATTCAGAGGACCTGTGTCGGGAGCTGTCCAGCACTCCCTCAGGGCAGCTCCTTGGCCAGTCTCGCCAGTCTCACAGCCTGGGCTGGGTGTGTCTTCCTTACCAGCCTGGGAGTTAGAGAAGGTTGTCTGGCTAACTCAGGGTTCAGGTGGTAGATGGCCTGAGTCCAGTCCTCAGGATGGGGGCACATGCCTCCAGCTCTGCTCCCCATCTTATGACCCAGCTCCCCCTGTCTCCATATGCCAGGAATCATCCTTGGATTGATGGAGAAAAAGCACAAGTGTTCATTTCTGTTGTCTTTGTTGTCATACAACCGGAAGACTGTTGAGAGCCAGAGGGACCAATGTTTTTGACTGAGGACTCCTTTATTCATTCTTTGCTCATTTGATATACTGATAGGGGAGTGGTTTACCAGGTACACCGTGGGCCAGACTTCCCAAGAGGGTGCAGCCAAAGGTAGGAGAGACTACTCGTGAAGGCCAGCTAATTTAACATCACAGGGTTCAAGTGTGTTCTCTGCTGGATGCTAGTCATGTGACAATCATCGGCGCTCTCAGGGTCTGAGTGTCCCCACACGTGCCATGGACACTGTGAATTCTGCCTCCTGGGGCTGGCGCAGCTCTAAAGGGATTGATGGTGCCTTGGAGCACCAATGCCGAGCAGAATGTATCATCGTTCTCTATGTGTGCTTTCAGACCCCTCACGAACCTTGCTCATGAGCCCTGCCTCCTGTTTTGCAGCAGAGTATTTAATCCGGAGTTTATAGCGCTATTTCCCCTCTGGTCACAGCACCCAGTTTAAACTCCTCAGAATGACACCCAAGGCCTGCCTCCCTTATCCTCTGTGGACTCCACGGCTGGCTGATTAGGCGCTGCTGTTTCTGTTCTGTGTGCTTGAGTTCATTGATTAACTCTCTGTGTCCAGTTTCCTGAACTGTCAAATGGTGCAAATGAGAGTATAGGCAGACCTGGAGATACCACAGGCTTGGTTCCAGATCACCATGATAAAGCCAATATCAAAATAAAGAAATGAGTTTTTTTGATTTCTCAGTGCATGTAAAAGTAGCTTTATACTATACTGTAGTCTATTAAGTGTGCAATGGCATTATGCCTAAAGAAACAGTGTACATACCTTGGAATCACAGTCCCAGACTTCAGACTATGCTACAGAGCTACAGTAATCAAAGCAGTATGGTACTCACACAAAAACAGACTTATAAATTAATGGAATAGGATTGAGAGTTCAGAAATAGACCCATGCATTTATGGTCAATTAATCTATGACAAAATAGGCAACAATATACAATAGGGAAAAGACAGTCTCTTCAATAAGTGGTGCTGGGGAAATTGGAGAGTTACAGTAAAAAATGAAATGAGAACATTCTCTAATATCATATACAAAAAAAAAAGAAAAGAAAAACAAACCCAAAATGGATTAAAGACCTAAACGTGAGATCAGATGCTATAAAACTCCTAGAAGAAAACACAGGCAGAACACTCTTTAACATAAGTCACAGCAATATCTTTTTGGATCTGTCTCCTAAAGTAAAGGAACTAAAAGCAAATATAGACAAAGGGGGCCTAATCAAACTTAAAAGCTTTTGCACCACATTGGAAACAGTCAACAAAATGAAAGGAAAACCTACCGAATGGGAGAAACTATTTGTAAATGATGTGACCAACATATATAAACAGCTCACAGAACTCAACATTAGAAAAATAAACAACCTGATTAAAAAATGAGCAGAAGAACTGAATAAACATTTTTCGAAAGAGGAAATGCAGATGGTGAACAGGCACATGAAGAGATGCTCAGCACCACCAATTATCATGGAAATACAAATCAAAACCACAAGGAGGTGTCACCTCACACATCTGATAGCTATCATCAAAAGCACACAAAGAACAAACGTTGGCCAGGATGTGCAGAAAGGGAACCCTTGTACACTGCTGATGGGAGAGACCATCGGTGCAGCCACTGCGGAAACCAGTGTGGCGATTTCTCAGAAATGTGAAAATAGGACTACCGCATGACCCAGCAATCCCACTCCTGGGCATAGACCTGAGACAAACAAAAGCACTGATTCAAAAAGATACACGCGCCCGCTGTTCATTTCAGCAGTATACAATCACCAAGATATGGAAGCGACGTAAGTGTCCATCAACAGACGAATGTATAAGGAAAACGGGGAATACACTCGTAATGCATATTACTCAGCCATAGAGAAGGAACTGAATTTTGCCATTTGCAATGACAGAGATGGACTTGGAGAGCATTATTCTGAGTGCAATAAGTTGGGGAGAGAAAGATGGTTACTTATATGAGGAATCTAAAAAATACCACAGAGTAGTGAATATAACAAAAAAGAAGCACACTCACAGACGTAGAGAACAGAGTGATGATTATAAGTGGGAAGCAGGTGGAAGGGCGATAAAGGGGAGTGGGAGGCACAGACTCCTGGGTATGAGTAAGCTGCAACACGGGGAATAAGGTCAAGGTTTTGAAATGATTGTAAGTAGAAGGTAACCTTTAAAATTTGCATGCATTCTAAAAAATTATAAAATAAATAAAATAATAGATTGATAAAAACCAATGTATGTACCTTAATTTTGAAATGCTTTATTTCAAAAAATGCTAGCAATTCTCCTCCAATTAAAAATAAATAAATTTAAAATAATGCTAACAAAATCACTGCAGATTGTGATTGCAGCCATGAAATTAAAAGATGCTTATTCCTTGGAAGGAAAGTTATGACCAACCTAGATAGCATACTCAAAAGCAGAGACATTACTTTGCCAACAAAGGTCCATCTAGTCAAGGCTATGGTTTTTCCAGTGGTTGAGAGTTGGACTGTGAAGAAAGCTGAGTGCCGAAGAATTGATGCTTTTGAACTGTGGTGTTGGAGAAGACTCTTGAGAGTCCCTTGGACTGCAAGGAGATCCAACCAGTCCATTCTGAAGGAGATCAACCCTGGGATTTCTTTGGAAGGAATGATGCTGAGGCTGAANCTGCAGGTGGTGATTGCAGCCATGAAATTAAAAGATGCTTATTCCTTGGAAGGAAAGTTATGACCAACCTAGATAGCATATTCAAAAGCAGAGACATTACTTTGCCAGCAAAGGTCTGTGAAGTCAAGACTATGGTTTTTCCAGTGGTCATGTACGGATATGAGAGTTGGACTGTGAAGAAAGCTGAGTGCCGAAGAATTGATGCTTTTGAACTGTGGTGTTGGAGAAGACTCTTGAGAGTCCCTTGGACTGCAAGGAGATCCAACCAGTCCATTCTGAAGGAGATCAACCCTGGGATTTCTTTGGAAGGAATGATGCTGAGGCTGAAACTCCAGTACTTTGGCCACCTCATGCAAAGAGTTGACTCATTGGAAAAGGCTCTGATGCTGGGAGGGATTGGGGGCAGGAGGAGAAGGGGACGACCGAGGATGAGATGGCTGGATGGCATCACTGACTCTATGGACGTGAGTCTGAGTGAGCTCCGGGTGTTGGTGATGGACAGGGAGGCCTGGCGTGCTGCGATTCATGGGTGGATGGCATCACCAACTCGATGGACATGAGTCTGAGTGAACTCCGGGAGTTGGTGATGGACAGGGAGCCCTGGCGTGCTGCGATTCATGGGGTTGCAGAGAGTCGGACACAACTGAGCGACTGCATTGAACCACCCTTTGAGCCATAATCATTTTGCAATAATAACATCAAACCTCCCAGATCACAGGAAATATAATCACAATGAAAAATTTGAAATATGAGAATTACCAAAATGTGACACAGAGACACGAAATGAGCAAATGCTGTTGGAAAAATGGCACTGACAGACTTGCTCAGCGCAGGGTTGCCACATACCTTGAAACTGTAAAAGCAAACAACAAAAACCACACTTCCATGAAGCATGTGGAAGCGAAGTGCAGTAAAACAAGGTCCGTCTCTAGCTACCCAAAGAGAATAAACCAGTGGAAATCTGGAAGACACTTGAAACAGCAAGAAAAGGTTAGGAAGGGTTTGTGCTGCTGCTGCTGCTGCTAAGTCACTTCAGTTGTGTCCGACTCTGTGCGACCCCATAGACGGAAGCCCACCAGGCTCCCCTGTCCCTGGGAGTCTCCAGGCAAGAATTACCAGTATCAATTAGTCTTCGTGCTTTTATACATGCTGTTTCCTCTGTGGGGAATATTCCATTTCCACGACCTCCCTCCACCCTCCCTCTGGAANTGCTGCTAAGTCACTTCAGTTGTGTCCGACTCTGTGCGACCCCATAGACGGAAGCCCACCAGGCTCCCCTGTCCCTGGGAGTCTCCAGGCAAGAATTACCAGTATCAATTAGTCTTCGTGCTTTTATACATGCTGTTTCCTCTGTGGGGAATATTCCATTTCCACGACCTCCCTCCACCCTCCCTCTGGAAAGCTCCCATTCATTTCCAGATGCGTTTTAAAGAGGAGCTCCTGTGTGAAACCTGCCTCCGTTCAGATACACAGGCCCCGCCCTTCTCAGGGCCCTGCTTCCTGTCTCACTGTGTACACCTCGGTTTCTCAGCAGGCTGCTTTTCCAGTACTGAGCACCCACCCTTCCTCTCTCGCCTCCTTCCCCTCCCCTAGGTCTTACTATGCTCAGATTCTGTGAGCTAGTAATTGTTGACTTTGGGGCCAGCCTGGTTGAGCCATGTTTCCTTCACCTCCAGCACATACCTTCGGGCTTGTGTGAGCTTCTCCAGTGAACCAGGCGATGGCTAAGTGATCCCTCCCAGTCATCCCAGGAGAGACTGCATCCATTGCATGGATGAGGAAAGTAAAGGCCAAGTGAATTAGCCACGGCCCCAAAGAACTGACACTGGCTTACTCTGGCTTCAGGATCAGGCATGGGCCTCCTTTCTGCCCACATGCCTGGGCCTCCCAACCCTGGGGTGCCCACACTTGCCTTCTTCATCCTGCCCCAAAAGAAAGCCTGGCAGGCACCCGCTTCCATGGCCTGGGTGGGGCAGGGCACGGAGAGGAGGGCTGACCAGACCCCATGCCTCTCTCCTGGCCTGAGTCATGTGTCTGTCCTTCCACGAGGTGTGCCCCCACCTCCAGAGCAGGACCTGCCCCTGGTGAGACTGAGGAGGTCACCGAGCATAGAGACTTCTGCTCCCTTGCCAGCATGACCCAGATGCACCCTGGCTGCCCACCCTGGGCTGGCCTCAGCTCAAGGGGGATGTCTGGCAGGAAAGAAGAAGAAGGGAAGGAAAATTGCTTTTTCACCGCCCCACCACAATCGCCTCCAGGCTGTTATATAATCAATAAAATATCAGTGCCTGTGAGAGGCACCCAACCTCCCATTCCCCCCTCCTCCCAGGAAAGCCAGGCTCTCATCTCAGGGTCTGCTCTGTGCTCGTGACCCAGTGGGTGGAATGGCTTTCAGGATGGTTTGGCTGTGGAAGGCGTCCAGCACACTGGCTCCTGCGGGGCGCGAGCTGGCTGCCCCTTCCCCTTCCACCAGCCTCTGTCTCTCCCTTGCCCCATCCTGCCTGCCTCCAAAGTCATCAAAGTCCAGTTCAAAGCGCCACCTTGCTTGTGCCATTTGTCCTGGGGTGGGACTCTCACAGCTGACAGCTCTCAGTACACACTCCCCACCCCACATGGACACGCCCTCCCCGTGCACAGCACAAACACGGCCACACTCTCACATGCCCAGAGGCAGCCTGTCTTGCATGTATCTTTTGACATTCACAGTTCCCCCTCACAAATGCACCATGGGGTCGGAGACACACTCATATGTGCCTACACACACACACTTATACACACACACACTGCACATCCATCCTAAATTCTGCGCTGCTTCTGCCCATCCCTTCATTTCTCTCTCTCTCTCTCTCTGTAGGAGATGAGGGGAACTTGGCAGGCAGGTCTCTTTGTCTCTGAGTCTGTCTCCATTGGGCTCTCCGGCTCACTCCCCATGGCCCATAGCATCTGTACACGTGGGCACGCAGAAGCCTGTGAGGCTGCACACACACATAACCATGCAGGACCCGGTCAGTCGCAGAGCTCTGGTCTGTGAGGTGGGAGACCTGGGAGGGATGCGGCAGACGGTGAGGGATTCTAGGAGGTGGTCCGGCTCAGAAGCCTGGCAGACAGCCTTGGCATCGGGACCTCTGATGACAGAAACAATAATACCCAGAAGAGGATGCCACTTCCGTGTAGAAGGTAGATGCAGTGTGGGACTCAGAGTGGACTCTCCGGTTTGAAAATCTAGCTCCGGCACTTTCCTGGTGGTCCAGTCATTAAGACTTTGCCTTCCAATGCAGGGGTGTGGGGTTTGATCCCCAATCGGGGGGCAAAGGCTGCAATCCCTTGTGGCCAAAAAAAAACCCCAAAGCATAAAACAGAAGCAATGTTGTAATAAATTCAATAAAGTCTTTAAAAATGGTTCACATCAGAAAAATCTTTAAAAAAGAAAAAATCTGGCACTACCACTCACTAGCTGTGTGGCTTTGGGCAAGTTATGTAACCTCTCTGTGCCTTGGTTTCCCTAAACCAGGGGAAATGTAAAATGGAAGTGTATCAGCACGATCGCCAGGGTGGCCATGAATTAAATAAATTACATGGGTAGAATGCTTAGAACACTAGATATGTTAGCTACTGGCTGGTCCAGTCGGGACAAGCCATAGTCCTGTTATTCTACCTTCTGGGGACAAAGTAGGGACCTGGGTGGGCTGGCATTTCAGGGGCAGAGCCAAGCATCAACAGGCGCAGCTGAAGGGCAAAGAAAGGACACAGATGCTCACTGATGTGTACTGGGCCTGTGGGCCTGTGATCTCATTGAGTGTATGCCAGAACCCACATGGTGGGCATTCTCATTTGCATTTTCAGCTGCAGAGACTAAGGCTTAGGTAGCTAAGGCTTGCCTCAGAATGCCCAGTGGGCTATACCAGGGTCCCTGGGATCTCCCCCTAACCAGGGTAGAACTGGGGGTAGGAGATGGCCAAGCAGCTTCCTAGTGACCCCAGTAGTAAAAAGCAGGGGGGTGGGGCAGGATACCAGGCACCATAAATTACAGACAGATGTTGGAAGTCCCAGCATCCGCCTTTGGCGCCCTGGTCCTGTGACCCAGC
The DNA here is from genome assembly GCA_006410675.1 of Oreotragus oreotragus. NCBI lineage: Eukaryota > Metazoa > Chordata > Mammalia > Artiodactyla > Bovidae > Oreotragus > Oreotragus oreotragus. Next base: position 112,224 of record SJYX01022521.1, on the reverse strand, counting down.
AGGAGCTGCGTGGAGCTGGGTTAGGAGTAAAGTTGGTTTTGTGTTTAGTGAGTAAATGCACATCTTCTTCCTCCAGGAGCAATTTCTTTCTTTTGCTCCCCTTCAACGGTGAGCACTAAGCTGTTTCTTCCCCTAAAGGGCAGAAGTCCAACCCCACTGGGTAGAGCAGGGAGAGGGGAGACAGTGGCAGGCAGGTGGGCTGAGTCACCTGCCTCAGCTGCTGGGCATAGGATGCAAGGCTGGGTGGGTTAACATTCGGGCTAATTCACACACACACACACACACACACACACACACACACACACACATCCATTAACGTTTTGCAGGGAAAAGCTGAGTTTCCAGGGGTGGCAGCACCCCTGCTCTAGTCTGGGAGGGAAAAGGGTCGTCCGGCTCTTCAGCTCTGCATACGTCAGGGTGGTGGGTGGCAGGGACTGGGAGGAGACTGCAAGGATGATGCTAGTGCTCTGGGTGATGGTGGGGGGTGGGCAGAGAAGATGCACAGGGGCAACTGTGCGGCTGTCAGCAATGATCTCACAGCCCAGCCACGCAGGTGAAACTCCTCCAACTGCTCAACGAGACCTCACATTCGCCCAGGCAGGGCAGAGACTGTGTCTTAGTTACCTCCATCTAGTGGCACGTGAAGACCTACTATGTGCCCAGAACTGTACTAGGTGTTTTGATCCCTCCGCCTGTAGAGCTTGCAGGCTTGGGGAGAAAGCAACCCACAGAAGCAGTCATGATAGGTTCCCGCGCGCAGACATACAGGAGCCGTAGAGGCATATGGCAGATATATAGGTCTACCCCCGAGGGCCAGACTAGAAGCTACATGAGGGCAGGGAACGTTCCCTGTTCCCACGGGATCCCCTTGCACATTTTAAAGGTCAATAAATATGTGTCAGCTTAGTGAAGGAACAGATGAGTGACATTCTGCTTGGGTCTGGAGTATGATGAGCCGGCCAGACTCAGGAGAGTGGGAGCAGTGTTCCAGGCAGCGGGAACAGCAGAGGCAAAGGCTTGGAGGCAAGGAGGCACTGGTTCAGCACCTTCGGAGGAGTGGAGGTGGGCATGGGGCGGGCCAGGAGGGGAGAAGTGGAGCAGGAGATAAGGTTCTAGGGGCAGAAACAGGGCCAGGTCGTGATGGGATCACAGCCCTTTGGGGGCCTTTGTGGCCATGAGGAAGAGGGAGGTGTGAGAATGGTTTGTGGTTCGCCCTGGTGTGGAGCTGGATTGGGCTGGGGGATCCTGAGTGCAGGGGGCCCCCAGGGGCTGTGGCAGTGCCTGAGAAGGGAGATAGCAGCAACCCGCCTAGGGGAGGGGGCGGTGGCCGAGGGGATGGAGGGAAGATATGGAAGAGCAGGACCTGGAGACAGATGGAGGCAGGAGGGTGAGGGACCAGGGAGAGTCACGGTGCTCCCAGCTTCTGTTAGGACCATGGGACAGAAGGTGATAGCCTTTTCTGAAATAGAAAATGAACGCATAGGCAAAGGCATGGAGCAGGCACGGAGAGCACGTTTCTTGAATAAATTAAACAGAAATGTTTGTACCAGGGATGCGACTGCACTCGGGTCTCCTCAAACCACCCCATCCCCCATTTCTTCTCCACACAGAGCCTGAGAGATTGCCCTAAAGCATGGATCTGACCACATCATTTCTCATTAAAACACTCAGTGACTCCCCAGTGCTCCTATGATGAAGTCTAAAATCCTTATCATGGCTTCTAAGACCCTGTGTGATGAGGCCACGCTTGCCACTCAGCTCTCGTCTCAGGCAGGCGCTTTCCCCTTGTTCAGTATGTAGCAACCCCATGGGCCTGGTTCCATTTCCCCCTTGGCCTGAGCTCCTCCTTGCTTCAAGGCCCTCTCAGGGGCTGTTCCCTCTGCTAGCATGCTTTCCCATCTACTTCCTATGTCACCAGCTTCTTCTCATTCCTTATATTTTGACTTTAAAAGTCACTTTATCAGGGAAAACTTCCTTTACTCCCAGACCAGGCTAGCTTCTTCATCCTTCCTCCTCTGCAAGTTTCCAAAATTATAGTTAAATTTGGATAATTGCACCTCCACACCCCCTCCACTCCCCCTTCAAACTCTGCGCTCTGGAAGGTGATGACCACATCTGTTTACTTGCATCCTGTAGCCCCAGGGCTGAGCACAGGACCTGGCAAAAGAATGAGTAGTTGTCACTGAGTGAATGCAATATGTGGTATATTTAAGATTATTTGTATCATGATGAATGTTTAGCAATAGTTAATTTGCAACATTAGACAAGTCAACAGAGACCAAAATAGCAGAAGCATTCCCTTTCAAATATAACCCTCCATAGAGATGACTTCCGGGCCTGCACCTCCATCCGACACTCTCTGAGCACAGTCTTTCCCTACTGCTAGTCACTGTCTTCACCTGCCCTCTGGACCTCTGACCCTAGGTATTTTTCAGGCATCTCAGGCCCAAACCTGGGCTGAGCTTGGCCTGGTCAGGCCCCATATGCCTTCCAGGGATGGGATGGGAAGAGTGACCTTGCATCACTGGGTCTTCCTTCTTGTCTTTTCCATGCACTCTCATTCGAGGAGGTGGGATGCAGGGGAAGGACATGGAGACCACCAAGCAGTGGGGAGTGGCCGGAGGCCTGTGGGCTTCTGGAGGGACTGGTTAGCATTCCACAACAGGGTCTGGGCACATCCACAGGCCACAACAGGGAGCAGGCAGAGGCTGCTGCTGAGCAGATAAACAGGTGTGCAGCCAGAGGCAGAGACCAAGTGGAAATGCCAAGGCACGAGCTGAGAGATCATTCCTTCATTCCTCTATAATTCATGATCCTGCCTACATCTGCAAATGATGCGAGGTCACTTGCTACAAAAATACTGATAAAAGCCTACAGGGAGATTCAAAATAGATGGCAGGGAGATCAACAACCAAACAGATGAAGGGGAAGAAGATGGCAGCGGGCACAGAAGCGTCATCTCCTATTAGAACAGTGTTTACGGTTTGCTGGCCTCAGTCCTGACAATGCCAGCTTCATATGACCTCTGCAGTCCCCCTTGATTCTATGGATGGCCAGAGAGGCAAAGCCACTCACCCAAAGGCAGTCAGCTGGCCAGTGGCAGGGAGCAGTGGCTGCGGCCAGGGGAAGGGGAAGGGTGGGATGGGACACGTCCAGGAGTGTCTGTCCTCCCAATTTTCTTGGCCTCCCCTCCCAGCTTTGGGGTGCAAGCCCTTGATCTTGCCCCTGCTTTGCAGAAAATGTTCTTCACCTTTGTCTACTCTATACAGTAGGGCCAGATTGGTCTCCTGCAGCCCTGGGGTTGTGACCCCATTGCTGCTGGTTCAACAGCTCTCCACCATCTGCAAGAGAACCAACATTCCCTCTGCCAGCACCATCCTCCCTGCTCAAGCTGACCTGCAGTGTCAGCTCGGGTCCAGTTCCCCTTCTTTCCCACCAGGGAGCAGCCACAGTGGAATCTAAACCCATTCCAAATCCATACTGGACTCTCCCGACTCTTGCACCTTTCTGCTTGGAGAGAAAAGACAAAGTGTGGTCAGGTGCATGGAGCCTGGAGCCAGGCTGCCTGTGCCCAAATTCCAGGGCTGCTACTTTAGCAGTGCAAGCTTGGGCAAGTTCCATCCCCTCTCTGCTCCTCAGTTTCCTCATCTGCCAAATGCCCTGCCATTTGGATTGTCACGAGCATTAAATGAGGGGATAATACCCTAAGGGCATGGAAACGGGCCTGGCCCTACTGAGTGCTGCTTCTGTGAGGGGTTCATATTCTTCATCCCACTTGCTGGGGGAAGGGCCCCTAAAATTGCCTCCCCCACCCCAGCAGCCACTGAAATCCTAAACATCCTGAGTAAACACTCTAGCTGGACTCCTTCTCCTGCTTCCGTGACCAACTCTGCTCGCCGGAATGGTTCCAGCCCTGTCTTTCCCCTAATCTGAGCATTCCTTTGAGCTCTAGGATGTTTTGATCATAAGGGTTTTTCTTTGTCTGAGAGTGTCTTGATCCCTAACAAGACAGTGAGCTCCCAGGGCAGGGGCCCTCTCTTATCTTGCTGTGTGAGATAGCAGGTGGTTTGCAAACACTTGTTAGGTTTATGTTTTATAACATGAACCCCCTTCTGGCCTGGTAAGTCACTCTGCTCACTCTTAAAGGGGGTTCTTTAGGCTTGGAGCTGAGACAGTGGACAGGCTGTTACAGATACTGTCGTATATGCTACTAGAGCCGCGTGATGCAGTCACGTGTGGGGGTGGGAGGAGGCTGCCAGCCATCTCCTGCGCAGCAGGAGAGCAGAATCCCATACCTGGAGGGAAATATGCGCTGGGGGGTTGGACTAAGGCTGGCTGGAGCAGATTGTCTCAGCCAAGGACAAGAGCAGACATGGGAGCTGGGGGCCAGGAGGCTGACCCAGGGGAAGGAGGTGTCCGTGATTAGAGAAAAAAGGAACATCTGATCCTCTCTTATTGTTCCGATCTTCTTACTTCCTTCTTCCATACTAGCATTCCAGTCCCTCAAAGACCTCTCTCTCTCCCCCAGCCCAAGCTTGCATTCTAGTACCTGACCTTGGGAAAGCATTTGACTTTTGCAGCCCCATCTGTGTAGAGGGACTAACGATCCTCTCCTCACGGCATTCTGTTGAAAAATATGATATAAGTATGGGTTCTCAGGGCTTCCCTGGTGGCTCAGATGGTAGGAGTCCGCCTGCATCGTGGGAGACTTGGGTTTGATCCCTGGGTTAGGAAGATCCCTTGGAAGAGGGCACGGCAACCCACTCCAGTGTTCTTGCCTGAAGAATCCCCATGGACAGAGGAGCCTGGTGAGCTGCAGTCCATAGGTCGCAAAGAGTTGGACACGACTGAGCAACTAAGTACTGCACACATGAGGTCCCAAGCCTAACTGGGAGGGGGAAGCACCAGGCATCACCTATAAAGTCAGACACCAGGCCCCACTTTATTCCAGCTGAATCAGAATTTTCATGGTAAGGAACTCAAGAATCTGTATTAAAAAAAAACAAACAAACAAAAAAAAAACTGCAGGTGTTCAAGTGCAGCAGGTCCAAAACAGTGTTTGAGAACCACATAAAAAAATGTCAAAGTAAGATCTCAATCAATGTTAATATCACTTCTTATTTCCTTTTTTCCTTTCTTTCTAATTAATATGGAGGGTCGCCAGGCTTAATTAATGAAAAGCCCCAAATACCCAACGGTTGGAGAGAATTTCTGTGTGACTGCTGTTGAGGGTGCTTGTTTCGTGGGTCAGGGTGGCAGCAACCCCTGGCAAGGCCCTCAGAAGACTATCACCCGAGGAGTGAGTCTGTAGATGTTGAGGGGAGGATCGTTAGGAAATGAGCATTTTGAATCATTTCCCCTCTCCAGTAATTAAGATCTTCTGGCCGCGATTTGTTTTTACCCTGTGTGTTTACTCAACAAACTCACTCATTGATTCAACAAGCATGGAGCATCTTCTTGGCACCAGACTGAGACGCACTGAGGACTCAGAGATTAAAAAGCAAATAACACACACGCAGTCTCTGTCCCCCAGTCTAGTGGGGGAGGCAGATCATCGAAATGAAAGCAACTGACCCTGCTGGAACAGGCCTATGGGACCCCAGAGGAGGGAAGGTTGGGCTGGACATGGAGCCCTTTTAGGAGGTCTCACACAAGAGGTGCTGTCTGCATGGATGTGAAACATAGTGGGGACAGGTATGGCCTCTATGTGTCATTAAGCAAGTTACTCAGCCTCTCTAGATTGCCTCTCTTGTAAAATGAGAATGATGATTTACTTTATTCTGTAGGATTTCTGTATTAGATAAGCTAACATACGAAGATACTTAGAGCAGGGCCTGGCGAATAGAAAAAATTTTTTAATGTGCACACATGCACATTATTTTTTTGAGAGTGCATGAGGCTTGCCACCCAGAGAAAGGGAAGGCACTCTGGACAGGGAGAAATCACGTGGAAAGAAACTGAGGTGAGAAGCGTAGGGTGTGCTCAGGAGCTGGGGAGCAGTTTGGTGTGACCAGGCGTCAGGTCAGAGGCAGGGCCATATCTAGAGATGAGGTTTTTGGGACACAGACATCTCCATGCATGGGGCTATAAGGGTTTCCGTTCTATCTCCCTGGTGGTCCAGTGGCTAAAACTCCAAACTCCCATTGCAAGGGGCCTGAGACGTTATCAGGGAACTAGGTCCCACATGCTGCAACTAAGACCAGGAACAGCCAGATAAATAAACATAACTCAGATTGTTACTGGGTTTGAGATCAAACTTCCTTGTGGCTCAGAGGTTAAAGCATCTGCCTGCAATACAGGAGATCTAAGTTCAATCCCTGGGTTGGGAAGATCCCCTGGAGAAGGAAATGGCAACCCACTCCAGTATTCTTGCCTGGAGAATCCCATGGACACAGGAGCCTGGTGGGCTACAGTCCACGGGGTCGCAAAGAGTCAGACACGACTGAGCGACTTCACTTTGAGATCAAAACATGTACTCTCTGCTATGTTCAAATGGATAACTCACAAGGTCTGACTGTGTAGCACAGGGAACTCTGCTCAATGTTACGTGGCAGTCTGGATGGGAGGGGAGTGTGGGGGAGAATGGATACATGTATATGTATGGCTGAGTCCCTTTGCAGTGCGCCTGAATCTGTCACAACATTGTTAATCGGCTCTACCTCAATACAAAATAAAATGTTTAAAACAAAAATGAAAGTACCCGATGAACAAAAAAGGGCTTCTCTTCCGGTTCCAGTCCATATTATCTCTCACTTAGCCCAAATTAACTTGTCTTCACGGTCACCTGAAAACCATTTGGTAAGAGCTGTGGTCGCTTATGGACTGCCCACTTGAGTCTTCGCCCCAGCTGCCACCACAGTGGAGCGTCATCTGCCCCGGCCCCCTCACCCCTACCCTTGTGCTGGACGCAGCTCGCTCCTGCTGCCTCCTCATCCGACCCGGCCAAAGGCAGGCTCTAAGTCACTCTGCCGGTATCAGTCCAGTGGGTTGTAGACATTTGCCTTGTTTGTGGCCGCATGGGCCCCTGGCCCACCCTCTTGTCTTTGGCTAGCCTCCAGGCCCACATGCTCTTCATCTCCAAGGCTGCTTTCCCAGCCCCCTTTATAGCCAGAGAGTTGGCAGTTGACCTGGGCACCATCAGCCAAACTCACTTGTACAGACTCGCTGAGAAAATGAAGAGTAAATTGGGAATGGGGGCTCCTATGGAATGCATTTTGCTTTTTTAAGCAGGAGTGTGAGGGTTGCTGGCTCTGTGTGGGCGGCAGGGGTAGAGGATAGACTTCCTGGGGCCGCAGTGGCATTGGCGCTGAAACCCAGGACCAGGTGTGCAAACTGCAAGTTCTCAGCCATGGTGTGAACAGCTTGGCCTGGTGCTTGGCAGGAGGGCAGGCGGCAGAGGCGGCTTCCTCGTCAGAACAGCTCTGCTGTGTCGTTTTGGAGGCTCAGGATCAAGCTGGTTCTCTGGACCCTCACCATCCACTGGAAGATTATCATTCCTGCTTGGACATTTGGAGTCAGTTTTCATTGCTTGTAACTAAAAGCCCTCTTGATACACAGCTCTGCCCATTTACTGGCTGTGAGGATTTGGGCGAAACCATCCTCTGTCTTGAATCCCTCCTCTATTTTATATACATATATATATTTGTTTATATTACTTATATATATATTTAATATATTGTATTTCATATGAAATGCTAACAGAAGCCACTCTGAGGCCTGTTACTAAGACTCAGTGAGACTCTGCACATTTCTTAGCACATATATTAAGATCATTTTCGCTAAATCTAAGAAAGATAAGGAAAATGCCTTTGTTAGCTAAAGAGGCACCGAGAAGTGAGGTGACTTATCCAAAAGCCACAAAGTGAGCGAGGGAGAAGGTTTGGGGCCTCCAAAACTCAGATTCTCTCCTCTCTCCCGAGCTGCCTTGCCGCGCGTGTGTGTGTGTGTGTGTGTGTGTGTGTGTGTGTGTGTGTGTGTGCGTGCACGCGCACGCATGCACATTCTTTATTACATAAAGCCACTGTATTATGTGTGCTGTCAGATATCCTATTAAAAAGCAAAGTGGAAAAAACAGTGAGCAGTCTTCCTCTGCCTGCGCTTTCACTGATTACAAAATTAAATTAAGCTTTGTGGCTTGCTGCTGCTGTTTGATGGGGAATACAATGAATTGCTCTTTGCCTCCCTATAAGAGGTCCCAGAAAGCAGTGCTGGGGGAGCTGGGCCCAAGATAGTATTTCTTCTTCCCAATGCCCGGGGGGCAGAGACTTCCTCTCTCCAGAAATGTTAAGCCCCTGAACCAGGCTGCCTTTTTATTAGGTTAATAAAACACCAGGCCCATCAAGTCTCAGGCTCGTAAAGGTCAGTGAGTCACGTCTGAGTGCAGGGGAGAGCTGGTAGGGCAGCGGCCACCTCCCCAGGGCCAGGGGAGGGAGGAAGCTCTCCCTCCAGGCCAGCTCTGACTTTGGGGCTAGGATAAAAGACACAGGCAGGGCTGTGAAGGCAGGATGGTCAGGGATCCTTACATGCCCTGCTGGCTCCCTAGACCTCAGCCAAGCCGGGTCCCTTCGGAAGGGTCAGGACCAAGAGGTGGCTGATGGATATCAGAGCTGGAGAGAAAGGGACCCAAGTCTCAGAGCTGGGCTGGCCGATGGACAGGAGAGTTAACGTATGGCATCAGTGATCAGAGAGGCTTTGGTGTTACATGGCGTGGAGGATAGGAGCAGGATCTTGGAGTCACTGAGTTCAGAATTCGAACCATGTCTGTCTGCTTTTGCCTTCCCTCAATCTGTTCTCCATGTTCCAGCCGTCTATTGCTGTGTAACACACCATCCCAAAACTTAAAACAGCCACCCCCTGTTTGTCTGCGAGTTAACTGGGCTCAGCAAGCAGTTATTCTGCTCCATGTGGTGTTGACTGGGCTACAGTCTTCTGAGGCTTTACCTGGCTGGCAGTTGGAAACTAAGCTGGTGCTGTTAGCTGGAATGCCTCCATTTGCCACATGCCTCTCTGTGTAGCTTAGGCTTTTCATCGAAGAGGCTGAACTCTAATGAGAAAAATCCCAAGTGGCCAAAACAGAAGCTAGAGATCTTTGAAGGTTCTATCTTGAAAATTATTCAGCATCACTTTTGCTGCATTTTCTTGGTCAAAATAGGCCAAGGGCTAACAGACTCTGTCTATTGATGAAAGAACTAGTGGCCGTGATTAGCGCCCCACCCCGCCCGAGGCAAACAGCGATCTCCTTAAAACGTAAGTAGCCCTGTATCCTTTGCTCGTTGGCTTCCCTTTGCCCTTGTGAGAAATTCCAAACTCCTTTACCCTGGTAGCCTCCAGGAAGGTGGTCTCTACCCACCCCTCTAGACCTCATCTCATGCTACTCATTGGCTTTCTCACTGTGTCCTGGCATCATCCACTTCCTGTCAGTAACTCCAACATGCCAAACTCTTCTCACCTCTGGGCCTTTGCACATGCTGCCCACTCTACCTGGAGTCAGCCACTCCTTGTCTCTCTGCTCTTTCTCATTTCTCAGGAGTTGCCAGAAACGATACTGTGTGACCTCCTTTTTCATGTAGTCAGTCAGCAAATATTTACTGTGCTAGACACCAATCTAGGCCTGGGATGTTCTACTTCAGCATCCTCCCCCAGGTTTCTTGTTCTAATTAAAGCCTATAATTTTGTTGTTTCACTTCTCTTTCCTCTTTTTTGTATTCTCTCTCTCTCCCCTTGGAAAGAGGGCGGACCTGTCTGGAATCACCCTGGTTTCCCATTTGAGAGTAAATGTCCAACAAGCATGTTTTGAAGGAATGAATGCTGCCTAACTTTAGGTTTATGACCTTGGCCAAGGGACCAAACCTCTCTCAGCCTCAATTTCTCTATTTGTAACATGTAGTTATGAAGAGTACCTATCTCAGGAGAGTTGTGAGGATAAAGATAAATGAATGAAGATAAAGCCCTTGCAATGTTTGAAATATAGAGGTGGGTACAGTCCACAGGGTCACAAAGAGTTGGACATAACTGAGACAACTTAGCATGCACGGATCTTCATATAATGGTCCCTGACCCTTTATAATTATTAATGTTGTCATTATTGTTTTATGGAAGTGAGATTTTGGCTCTACTGTGGCAAAAATTAGCCGGCGAATTCCGTAAGGGTGAGGGAAATCTGCTGGCTGCTTCTGAGTTGTGGGTTCAGCACCTAGGACAGTGCCTGACTCTGGCAAACTGCTGGATTCAGGTCGCTTAGATGAAGAAACACGGAATGGACGCCTTGGGCTGCTTGTGTCGTCTGTCCCACAGCAGGAAGTACTTCTAGCTAACACCTGACATCATCCTCTTATACCAGCTAATGTCCAGCCTTATGCAAACTCGAGAAAAAGCTGCTAGCAGCAGATGGATGCCCTCCCACTGTGGAGCTGTCTGGTCACCGTGTGGCCTGGTCAATATACCACTGACCCTCCAGAAGGAGGAGCTGCTTTTGTCTCACGCTGCTCATAGCCATCAGTCATAAAGGGCAGCAATCACCATTTACTCGGTGTTTACTGTGGGCCAAGGACTGTGACTGCTTTCTGTGTAGCATTTGGTCAAGCCAGTAAGCTACTGTCCTGCCTGAGGATCAGAGAGGTTGAGTGGGCTGCCAGCGGTCACACAGTTAGGATCTGTTTGATTCTGTGCCCACGCTCTTGTCCACTGTCCTGTGTACCACCTTGCTAGCGCCTGGCCCTGTCCTTCCTGTGGCACTCCCGTAATCTCCATAAACATCTCTATCATCGCCCTGTGCTTATAGCCCTAAGGCAGGGCTGGCTTCGTAGGCACACAACCTGGGCAGCCACACAGAGCCCCAGGCTCAGATGGTCGCCATGCTTGGTTGAATGCTCTGCTATCGCTGTCTTGAAATCCTTAATAAGTTTTGAACAAGGAGCTCTGCATTTTCACTTTGCACTGGGCCCCCTAAGTTATGTGGCCAGTGCTACCATACCAGCTCCCCTACCAGCCTGTGAAATCTTACAGGATAACTCATGAGTATGGTTTTCCTTTTGGATCTTCAGCACCTCGGGTTCAAGGGCACTGGGCCAAGGTAAGATAGCCATAAGGGGCAATGCCTTTGGCTGGGACACTCCTCAGAGAAGTGGCTCCACCACCACTTGCTGTGTGGCCTCTGGAAAGTCACATCACCTCTCTGGGCTCGGCTATCCTTCTTGTTTTCCAGCCCAGTTGGGAGTCAAGGCAACACAGGGCGTGGTGCTTTATGATCCTGAATGTCTGGGGCTGGTGGGGACACAGAGTGTGTGGGAGGGGGTGTCAGGAGCCCGTTCTTCCTTCAGCACAGCTGGCTGCTGAGTGGAAGAGTCCAGGAAGGCCCATCTTGCCAGACTCTGTGCTCACTTCCCTAAGTGGGAATGGTCCTTGGAAGTGGCAGTTATGTATGCCCACCCAGAAGTGGAGATACTGCACGTGAAAATCCTTATACATTCTACGTGCCCGGTGCAGCCAGACAGTTGGCTGTCTTCCTGGCTGGCATGCCAGCTTCCAGCACTAAGACTCCTTGCCTCCTCCTCCTGCATGTGTAAATGTTAAGTGCTGTGGAGGGCAAACACGCTCAGGAAGCCTGGCCGCTTTTCCATTTACCTGCCCCACTGGTTGGAGATCAGACAGCTCTGGAGATCAGATGCAAATTTCAACCACAGAGTCTGTACCAACAGTGATGCCGGGGCGGCCCCTGGAGGCGTTGGCTGCCGTGAGGAGAGTGGGGACAGACCTTGTCTTTTCTAAAGCGGAAGAGAACCCTGCCTGGGCTGATTTTGTGGAGGATTACGTTTGGGGCAGAGAGCCCCAGTCCAGGCACCCTTTAAGGAAGAAACATCCTCTTCTGACAATTTCTGCCATGTCTCTCAGGTCCTCACGCTGTCACTCGTGTCATCTGGGCCTAGCTTCACTGTCCCTCGGGCAGATGGAGACACAGGCTCCTGTGCCCAAGGGCTGGCAGTTGGAAGTGTCTCTTCCTCTAGTGCTCTGGGCACTATACTACACAGAGCCACCCAAGAGGTGATACAGGCAGAAAGCATGACTAGGAAGAGACAGATAAATGCCTCATAACCGACTATGTGGGTCAATTAACTGGTCTAGGTTAGTATAGGGCAGTGCTTTGGGGATAATGACTATCCTAGAATGCCCCACTAGAGTTGGCGAGTCTGGGGAGGGGGCAGGGATGGGGTGTCAGAGTGGATGGGAAAATGTCTTACAGCCTTGTAAGTGCCTCATGCAGAGGAAGGCATGTTATCCTTAAGAACTGCAAGGTGTCAGCAAACATTTCAAAGGTCAGCGTGCAAAGGCAATTCTTTCAGTATCTTTGCTGCCTGTGACCATCTCCCTGGGTGTATCTCAGCCCAGCTCCGTGAGTGTGCATCTTTCCTGTGTTTCTGGGCCTCTCTCTCCACCGTCCTCTCTCTCAGCCTTTTCTCCTGTCCCTTCCGTCTGTCTGGCTCATCTCTGATCTGTCTCGTCTGCTCTCTCTGTCCTTCCTCTCCCCAGACCCCTCACCGCCCCTGCCACCATTTCTTCTGCCAGATGCTGTGTCTAAGCCTGCACACAGGTTTTTCATGTCCTGAGTGATTTACGGACCTGGCTCAGCCCGAGAAATGCTGAGTGACGTCTGTGCTACTCCAGGAGCTGGTGTCTGCAAAGCAAGCTCCACCCTTGGTCCCCAGGCAACCATCTCTGGGACATGTTCTGAGTTTCTGCTTCCTTCTGATGGCTGGGTTCCTCCCTGTGGTCCTCGCAGATGGACGCCTGGCTCTGAGCCGCACCCCCACCCCCGGCCATCGCTGCTCAGTCTCTCTGTGCCTCTGATGTGACTGCTGGCTCTGCTTCCATGCATCTCTGCTCCGAGCGCAGTTTCTGTCTCTTTGCATCTCTGAGCTTGGGGTTTGTCCCCACATGCCTGTCTCTGCTCTGAGTGCAGTTTCTGTCTCTTTGCATCTCTGAGCTTGGGGTATGTCCCCTCATGCCCGTCTCTGCGCCGAGTGCAGTTTCTGTCTCTTTGCATCTCTGAGCTTGGGGTATGTCCCCACATGCCTGTCTTTCTCTCTGGCTGCTCCTCTGTCTCTGCCCAGGCTTCTTTCCAGTTTCACTCCTGTCCCTCCCTGATTTTGCAAACAGCACTTAAGTGATACCAAAGGCAGCAAGGACAAGCCTCGAGCACGTTCTCCAAGCTGGACTACCCTCCTCAGGCAGCTCGGGCCTAACCCAGGACCCAGGGCCACGCTCCTGCCCCCCTTGTCTTTCACGTCACGTAGAGGAAGTTGCCTGAACTCTCGGTGACACCGCTGTCAGGGCCCGACTTACTAGGAGAGCATGAATAATTAAAAGCTGTAGCTGAGGCTTGTTCCGATTTAAACTGTATTAGTGTTGCCAACTGTCCTGATCCATTTAATATTCATGCCATTCTTGGCTCCTTTAAAGAGAGGGGAGTTTGCCACCTGATTTAAATTGTGCCTGTCAGTTTCGATTAAAGATCAGGTTGACCACAGTTGCAGGGAAATTAAATGAACATTCTCTTAAGCAGTATCATAGAATTTAATGTAGCAATTAATATCTATTGCAATGTGCTGCTGCTAGGAGCGGCTTGGAGTATAATCTGGGGCTCAGGGAGGGCTGAGGCCAGCAGGGCCCCCAAAGTCTTGATTCTCCAGAAATGGGGTCCCCAGTGGGCCTGACCTTTAACTCACCCTCCCTTTAAGACAGGCAGAAAGCAGAGACACAGATGTTGCTTTAGGGTCAGTACAGGTCATGCAACCTTTTGCCCAAGTCACATTTGGGGAAACTGAGGCAGGGGGCATCAGAGGCTTGTTCAAGGCCAGTTTTGTTCTGTGACAGGCGTGAACACTGGATGGTGGGAAGACCAACCTCTCGGGTCCAGGAGTGCCCCAGTGGGTCAGGTGTGGCTCACAGCTGGGGGGGCGGGCAGAGGTCTTTCAGACAGAAGGGCTGGGAGGACCACTAGGGCCTGCAGAAGTAGAGGTTGTTTAGGCTGAGGGGCGCCTAAAACTTTAAACAGGTTTTAAAGTGTGGGCCGACCTTAATTAATTAATGACACCTGTCTACAGGGGGCGGGTCTTGAGTCTGTGGCATGATCCATCAGCTGGGTCTGTTGGGGGCATGGTGAGGGAAGAGGTTTATAAATGTGCTCCCTCCTGCCGGCAGAAGTTTGGCTTGGCTTCCTCTTCTGGAAGATGGAATAATAACTAAACTATCCCTGCAAGGGCCAGTGTAAGAACTAAATAGGATAATGGAGGCAAACCATGGGCTCAGTCCAGTGGTTAGGGACACAGGCCCAGAGCTGGGTGGGCTGGGGGTGCATCCTGGCTCTGCCACTTAGTGAGTGCATGTCCTTCAGGGAGGTGGCCTCTCTGACCCAGTTTGACCATCTGCAAAATGCAGATAATAGTGATACTTTTCCTGGAGGTCAAATACATGTAGAGCGTCTAGAGAAAGATCTGGTCCCAAGGGTCATATGAGTATTTGCTGTTATTACTGTGATGGTAAGAACTCATTGGATAAGCAGGAAGGAGATTTGTTCTTGTATATATAACATATCACACTTTGGCCACCTCATGCGAAGAATTGACTCATTGGAAAAGGCTCTGATGCTGGGAGGGATTGGGGGCAGGAGGAGAAGGGGACGACAAAGGATGAGATGGCTGGATGGCATCACTGACATGATGGATGTGGGTCTGAGTGAACTTTGGGAGTTGGTGATGGACAGGGAGGCCTGGTGTGCTGCGATTCACGGGGTCGCAAAGAGTCGGACACGACTGAGCGACTGAACTGAACTGATATCACATATATATTTATATACAAGATATTATAAGAATAAGACATCCTTCTTTTTCTAAATTAACATCTGATTCAAATAAAAGTATGCATGTGTATGTGTGTGTATATTATGAAGGTAATAAAATGGACACTGATGTTTCCACCCCAACCCAAGAAGTAGAACATTTCCGAACTACTGAAACTCTGCTGTGCTTCTCCCTGTTGGTAAATCCTTGCTCCCTGTCAAGGGTCGCTCTAGTTAAAATTTGCATTTATCATTCCGCTGTTTTCTTAAAAACATAAAGTCTGGGTTTGGAGAGGTTTTTTAAAAATTAGTTCATTGGCTGCACTGGGTCTTCATTGCTGCATGAGGACTTTCTCTAGTTGCGCTGAGCAGAGGCTACTCTTCGTTGCCACGTCGGCTTTACATCATGGAACACAAGCTTCTCTTGTTGAGGCTCCAGGTGTGTGGGCCTCCGTAGCTGCAGCACGTGGGCTTAGTTGCCCCATAGCATGTAGAGCCTCCCTAGACTGGGGAGAGAACCAACGTCCCCTGCACTGGCGGGAGTGTTCTTAACCACTGGACCACCAGGGAAATCCAAGGCTTTTTTTTTCCTTCTTATGACAAAAAAGGTAATTATTTTGCAACTTCTTCACTCAAAAATCCCATTTTTAAAGACTCCTTCAAGCTGATTGTGGAGCTGCAGTTCACTTGTTCTTACGGGTTCCAGAATGTGCCCGTGACACACCTGGTTTATCCAACATTCAGATATGATCCCCACCACTGGGGACATGCCTGGCTGTGTCTCCAGGCACATGTAGCAAGCGCTTCTCTAAGGTGTGAGCAAGAGAGTGATCCCTGGGCCCTAGTGTTAAGACAGCCTCATTTTTATGACTTGATCAAATCCCTGGATGCAACTGAAATCAGACTAGGTCAGCCTGGTCCTGCCCGCAGATGAGGATGGGGCATGGACTCGTGACCTCTCAGGGCTCTGGGATGCTGGAGAAGCAGTGCCAACTCTTCTGCTTCTGTCGTACTTGTTCCCCCTTTACCTTGAACACTGCGTGGAGCTCCCCAGGACTGCAGGAGCTCCTTGGGAAGTGAAACAAGGTGAGTCCATGGGCTGAGGCTGAGTGGGCTCTGCATCTGCTCCTCCCACCTCTTAGCATCAGGGAGAGGAAAAAAGCAGTACTAGAGGAGAGATGGAAGGGTTATTGATACCTTACTAGCGAGAACTCTCGTCAGTGCGTTTTAATGTTATGGTTCAACTTGCCTATGGGGGTAAGAATGTCTGCCTCATGGGTTGTTGTGAGGGTTAATGAATTAATACAGCACTGTGCTTATATGCAGAGCACATCATGAGAAATACTGGACTGGAAGAAACACAAGCTGGAATCAAGATTGCCGGGAGAAATATCAATAACCTCAGATATGCAGATGACACCACCCTTATGGCAGAAAGTGAGGAGGAGCTAAAAAGCCNTGCCTCTTGAGAAATCTGTATGCAAGTCAGGAAGCAACAGTTAGAACTGGACATGGAACAACAGACTGGTTCCAAATAGGAAAAGGAGTACGTCAAGGCTGTATATTGTCACCCTGCTTATTTAACTTATATGCAGAGTACATCATGATAAATGCGGGACTCGAAGAATCACAAGCTGGAATCAAGATTGTCGGGCGAAATATCAATAACCTCAGATATGCAGATGACACCACCCTTATGGCAGAAAGTGAGGAGGAGCTAAAAAGCCTCTTGATGAAAGTGAAAGAGGAGAGCGAAAAAGTTGGCTTAAAGCTCAACATTCAGAAAACAAAGGTCATGGCATCCAGTCCCATCACTTCATGGGAAATAGATGGGGAAACAGTGGAAACTGTGTCAGACTTTATTTTTTTGTGCTCCAAAATCACTGCAGATGGCGACTGCAGCCATGAAATTAAAAGACTCTTTCTTCTTGATGAAAAGAGATGAGAACTTAGTCTATTAAAAAGCAGCAGCATCACTTTGCCAACAAAGGTCCATATAATCAAAGTTATCATTTTTCCAGTGGTCATGTACAAATGTGAAAGTTGGATCATAAAGAAGGCTGAGCACTGAAGAACTGATGCTTTTGAACTGTGGTGTTGGAGAAGACTCTTGAAAGCTCCTTGGACAGCAAAGAGATCAAACCAGTCAATCCTAAAGGAAATCAGCCCTGAATATTTGTTGGAAGAACTGATGTTAAAGGTGAAGCTCCAGTACTTTGGCCACCTGATGTGAAGAGCCAACTCATTGGAAAAGACCCTGATGCTGGGAAAGATTGAGGGCAGGAAGAGAAGGGGGCAACAGAGGGTGAGATGGTTTTATGCCATCACTGACTCAATGGACATGAGTTTGAGTGAATTCCAAGAGACGGAGATGGACAGGGAAGCCTGGTGTGCTGTAGTCCAGGGGATTGCAAAGAGTCAGACAGGACTTAGTAACTGAAAACAACAAAAAGCGGAAAAGTAGTCCCTGAGAGAGGAGAAATAAATGATGCAAGTTGTATGATTACCCAGGGTTGCTGCCCAGACAGAGGTATGAGGCTGACATGCAGGAAGGCCAATTTTCCTGCACTGAAGAGAGCTACCTCTGAATCCAGTGGGGTCAGGAGGACATAGTCCACAGAGAAGCAAGGAGAGAAACTTGATGAAAAGGGCAGAGGGTCCACCTCTAGTTTCCAGCTGACTACTGATCAACAAAGGAGCATTCGGGAACTCTGGAGGCCAGAAAAGAAATAACTGAAAGAAGCAGAGAGAATTCCGGGAAAAGCTTGTGTCTGCACCAGCCAAAGTGGAAAATCTTATAATCCTCAGGGTTTCACAGAGTTCTTAGAAAGATATTACCTCTCTAGGGAGTCGAAATCGCCCTAGACTAAAAGTTGCTGTGTTCCCACAAGCAAAGTCTAAAAAGAACCCTTTAAAAAATCAAAGTTTCCAAGGAAGTTAGTTTTGCCCCAGAACAAACTCAAGAACATTTATAAGAAATGTGACAGTACGCAACACTCAAAAAAAGCAACATTTGCAATGCTTTGCATGTAATCAAAAATTTCCCAGCAGAGAAGAAAGGCAGAAGTGTGCCACATACGAGCAGAAAGATCAATGAGTTAGAAATCCATACGAAATTACACAAATGCTTGATCAACATTTTAAAAACATTTATTATAGCTATCATATATTTTCAAGGAGGTAGAAAAAAAAGTAGAGCATGTTAAGTAGAGGTATGAAGTCTACTTAAAAAGAAAAAAAAGATTAAACTTCTAAAGGTGAAAAAACAAAGTAAAGATTAAAACTACACCCTAAATAAGATTAAGAGTAGATACTGCCAAAAGGTGAAAAATAATGATTGAACTTGCAAAGAGCCTATCTAAATTAAAACACAGAGATCAAGACACAAGACATCAGTAAGCTGTAAGCAAGCTTCATGAGACCTACTTATATGTAACTGGAGTCTCTGAAAAAGGGAGTGCAAAAATCTTTAAACAAATGATGGATGAAATTTTTCTGAGTCAGGTGAGAACTACAAGGTGTTGGGAAAGGAAGCACCTACAGCTTGCTCAGTCCTTGTCTGGCTGCACAAACGTGTGCCTTTGCCCTGTGATATTTGCTTACATGAAGGTTAGGAGCCCTGATAGCCTGTGCTAGGCTTCTTGTCTTGTTTGGGAGTATCTTTCCCTTTCTGGGCTTCATGTACGCTTCTTTGTTTTGCTTAACCCCACTCCTTTGTCTGCTCCTGGTGGTGAAGATATGGCATCCTTTGGAAACTATCTCCTTGCCTTGGCTATGGGGCAACTCCTATTGGGCATGGGGTACTACACACTCACTAATGAAACTGGTCTTGTTCTGCCCCTTCTCTGTGTGAGTCAAGTGTTGTTCCATCCAGTGGAACTCTTTATGACGAGTCTGCTACCCACAAGCCATGCAGTGGGTAAATATCCTGCAACAGCTGCTCTTGGCATGGGCAGCAAGAGTCACTTGCTTGACACAACCCAACAGATCTAAGATGTGCAGTAAGCTACAGGAGGGAAGGAAGGAAAAGAGATGAAAAAAGAAAGCAAATTACATAATCATCTTACTTAAAATCAGTGATAAAGAGAATATCTCAAAAGTAACTGGATAGAGAAGCAGTGGAGTGGATATTATGTACAGGAGAATAAAAATAAAATGGATAGCAGACTTCTTGATGGACACAATATAAGCAAGAACACAGAGAAGCAACATTACTGAATGGAAAGAGCACATCTTTCAACATAAAGTATATATCAAACAAACTTTAAAAAAGGTGAAATAAAGACTTTATCATATATAAAAAACTGAAAAAGTCATAATCGCTGGCATGCTCTACAAGGTAAAAGGAAATGTTACTGGAGGTAATATCCAGTTTATAAAATAGTAATATGTAGAAGTAAGATATGCATCAGAGTATAAAAGATTGGGAGAGGGGAAATGGATGTATACTGTTGTAAGGGTTTTGTACTATATGTGAAGTGGTATAATGTTATCTGGGCTTCCCTGGTGGCTCAAACAGTAAAGAATCTGCTTGCAATGCAGGAGACTTAGGTTCAATCCCTGGGTTGGGAAGATCCCCTGGAGAAGGGAATGGCTACCCACTCCAGGATTCTTGCCTGGAGAGTTCTATTGACAGAGAAACCTGGTGAGCTACAGTCCATGGGGTCACAAAGAGTCAGACATGACTCAGCACTAACACTTGCACTTTCTATAATATCATTTGAAGGTAGACAATGATAAATTCTAAACATATACTATAAAACCTAAAGCAATTTCACAGAAAAGTGTGCAGTGATAATTAGCCTACAGAGGATAAAATAAAATCATAAATTATTCGATCAAAAAGAAGAAAGAAAAGGGAACTAAGAACAAGTAAATAAATGGAAATCGCAAGATGGTGAATTTAAACCCATCCTTGTCAATAATCATATTAAATGTAAATGGTCAAAATATATTAATTAAAAGTGACAGAAAGAGGTTGGTTCAAGTTGGCAGAGTAGAAGAACGTGCGCTTATCTTCTCCTACCAGAACACTGAAATCTCAGCTAGCTGTTGAACAACCACTGACACGAACACACTAGAACCCACCAAAAAATGAAAGGTTAATAAGATCACAAGAAAAACTAAGATCCAACTGTACGCTGCCTTCAATAACAGCAGCAAAAAACAAACAAAAAAACCTCAAAATACTTTAAGGTTTTATATATCCTACATACCTTTAAGTATGAGGATATATGTAGGTTAAACAGAAAATACTGGAACCCAGTATGTTAAGTCGGGGAAGGCAATGGCACCCCACCCCAGTACTCTTGCCTGGAAAATCCAATGGACGGAGTAGCCTGGTGGGCTGCAGTCCATGGGGTTGCTAACAGTCGGACAGACTGAGCGACTTCACTTTCACTTTTCTCTTTCATGCATTGGAGAAGGAAATGGCAACCCACTCCAGTATTCTTGCCTGGAGAGTCCCAGGGATGGGGGAGCCTGGTGGGCTGCCGTCTATGGGGTCACACAGAGTCGGACACGACTGAAGTGACTTAGCAGCAGCAGCAGTATGTTAAGTAACACTAATTGAATAAAATTGGAGTGACTTCGTTAGTATCTGTGACTGAGTAACTTTTGAGTTGCCCTGTGATCCCCATCCCCCAATCCATCCTGTATAATTTCTTCCCCTTGAATGTAGGCAAGACCTGGAACTTGCTTCCGCAAACAGAAAATGTCAAGCATGAAGGAATTTTGCAAATGTAATTAATCATTATGATTTGAGGTAACCAAAAGAATGATCTTCCTGGATGGGTTTTGACTTATCAGTGGAAGTACCAAGCCCTACCAGCAGAGAAATACTCCCCTTGAAGCCTTGATGAACTGAGTGGCCAGACTGAAGACCTTGCTTAAGAAGAAACTGTCAGCAGTCTCTAGGACCGAGTGATAGCCTCCAGCTTACACTAAGCAAAATGCCAGAAACTGCAGTCACACTGCTGCGGAGAAATAAATTCTGCCAACAACCTGAATGGCCTTGGGAGGAGATTCTGCCCTAGTTAAGCCTCCAGATGGAACCCATTCTAGCCAACACCTTGGACTCTGAACAAAGCATCCAGGCAAGCTGTGCTTGGACTGCCGACACAAGGAAACTGTTAAATAATAAGTGGATATTGTACTGAAAGTGAAAATGTTAATTGCTCAGTCATGTCTGACTCTTTGCAACCCTAGGAACTGTAGCCCACCATTCTCCTCTGTCCACGGAATTCTCCAGGAAAGAATCCTGGGGTGGGTAGCCATTCCCTTCTCCAGGGGATCTTCCCAACCAAGGTATTGAACCCAGGTCTTATGCATTGCTTGCAGATTCTTTACCATCTGAGCCAACAGGGAGAATTCCATGAATGTTGTGTTAAGTCTCTAAAATTGTGGTCACTTGTTATGCATGATTAGAAAATGAATACAATATCAAACAAAATACATTTCAGAGCAAAGATCAGAGACAAAGAAGTTTATTTCATAATAATAAAGGAATCGGTTCAGCAAGTACACTGAGACGTCCTAGCCATTTAACATCTTAATAACAGAACTTCAACATTCATTAGGCAAAAACTGATATAACTGCAAGGAGAAATTGAAAAACATGTCGTTATAGTTGGAGATTTTACCCAAGAGGGATGAAAGCGTATGTCCATACAAAGACTTGACATAAATAATCATAGCAACTTTATTTGTAATAATAAAATACTTGTAACAACTCCAATGGCCATAAACACATGAATGCACTAGGAAACTGTGCTGTATCCCTCCGGTGGAATTCCAGTCAGTAATAAAAAGGGATAAACTATCAATTCATGCAGCAGCATGGATCATCCCAAAGCAATTATCCTGAATGAAAATAAAAGCAGAAAAGAGTATAGTATGGCTCCATTAAAAAAAAAAAAAAAAGACATCTTAAATTCTAGAAAATGCAAACTAATTTACAGTTATAGAAAGTAGATCAGCAGTTAGTTGGCATGAAGTGGGACTGTGAGGGAGAATGTGAAGGAGAGGCCCAAATGAGGATGAGGACTCTGGAAAGTAATGAGTATGTTCATTACCATAATTATGTTGATGGATTCATGGGTATATACATGTTCAAAACTTGTCAAATCATGTACTTTAAATATGCACAGTTTATTGCATGTCAGTTGCACCTCTATTATTCTATAAAAGTTCCAATTGAAATAAATTTCATTGTAAAATCAGAGTGTACTTGTAAAGAATTGATTTATATCTTTCTAAACAATTACTTTACTGTAATTATAACTTGTCCACCATATTATAGTCTACAGCTTCACCCTGGTAGCTCAGCTGGTAAAGAATACACCTGCAGTGCAAGAGACTCTGGTTCAATTCCTGGGTCAGGAAGATCCGCTGGAGAAGGGATAGGCTACCCTCTCCAGTATTCTTGGGCTTCCCTGGTGGCTCAGCTGGTAAATAATCCACCTGCAGTGTGGGAAACCTGGTTTCAATCCCTGGGTTGGGAAGATCTCTGGAAAAGGGAATGGCNGTCAGGAAGATCCGCTGGAGAAGGGATAGGCTACCCTCTCCAGTATTCTTGGGCTTCCCTGGTGGCTCAGCTGGTAAATAATCCACCTGCAGTGTGGGAAACCTGGTTTCAATCCCTGGGTTGGGAAGATCTCTGGAAAAGGGAATGGCTACCCACTCCAATATTCTGGCCTGGAGAATTCCATGGACTGTATAGTCGAGATCACAAAGAGTTAGACACGACTAATCAACTTTCACTTTCACTTTGATTTCACATTCACTTCATATTATAGTTTGGGGAGGGAGTAAAAATGGGAAAAATAAAACCAAAATAAAAAACATAAATAAGTAAAACAATTTCTGGACAATTAATATATTGATAGAATCTTCTTAGTTCATCTCTTTTGTTTTCTATTTCTGCCTGTGTTTTTCAAATATATATAAAAATAGAAATATAAAGTAAAAAATCCTCACTCTGTCTTTCAAAACTTGGGTAATACCAGAGAGATTTTGCAATCCCTTGTTTTATTAGTAGACAGCCTTCTCCAGAAGTATGCCAGTATCATATTTTCTTGAGAGAAAAACTTTATTAACTTATTTTGCAAAGAATATGATTTCTACATTAATGTCACTAACCCTTTTCCTATCCAAACATATTCAAATGACTATGAATAATTAAAAGCAAAAATGAAATATGAAATTATGTTGTTCCATAAATGCTGTCCTGAGTTACACTAAACAGCTAGGAAAATAACCTATTTTCCATTTAACAAAACTTTATATGACAACCCTAATGGGGTAAATTAGGAAAAGGAAACATAGCCACTTCTGCTTCCCCAATGGCAGAAGGGGCTGAACTCATAGTAAGTGCTCTGACTTGATGAGGGTCAAAACAAAGACAGCCACTGGCAGCCTTCTAGATTTATCTGGTACACAACTCCAGCATAAGAAAAAAGATATTAAGCATCAGCTTTCCTTTTACAAAGGAAAACTCCAAAGGCGGAATATTGAGATGGAAATGCCTGTTATATTTATCGTGGAAGAACTACAGGGAGTCCAGCTAATGATGTGGCCCTGATAGATAAAGGAAACCTCACAGCTATGCATGCTGCAGCTATGCATGAGCCATATAGAATGTGCCTGCAGAGGGGCTGATTCTCCTAGCACAGCTCAGACCCTGCCCTGAGTGGTTGTGGAGTAACGCGGAACCTCTTTAACTCACACATCGCCCTGGATTTCAGTACACTGCAAATATTCTGTTATCTTCTTTTTTTCTGAATTCATGTGGAGAAAAAAAGTATTTTAAAATTGTTAACATTGGGAGGGGAAACAATAGAACCAAACAAAATCTTTTCTCTTAATAAGTGATGACTTGAAACTTTTTTTTAACACCTAATAATGTTTGGCACTATTTCCTTTTCTATTTCACTCTCTAAACACTATAAAAGTAAAAGCAAAACCATTGCATTGGGCAGTACGATTGATTCATTTGTCTTTAAGAAAATGCAGACATGATGGCCCCTTACTATGTGTAAAATATGTGTATCAGACCTTTTGTATTCTGAGTTTTTCTGTTATTTTATCCCGGTGACATCAAGGTCTTCAATAGACACCAACTCAGCCAGTTGTCCTCTGGCCAGAAGGAAAATTAAAACAAACACCTTAAATTGGTCATCCCTAAGTTGAGTATGTGGTACCCATGGGCATGCTCTGGGGTATCGACAAAGGCTCCACTAAATAACTGTGACTTGCAGTCCTGCAGAGGTTTGGGTACCTCTAGCAGCCTTAGTTGTTTAGCTGGTGTACTCAGCTCACATTCACTCATGAGGGCAAGATGCGTCTCTAAGCAGCCAACCACATCATCACGGGGTATCCTGAGTGCTATTTATTCGATCTCACTTGAGAATCACAGAAAATCCACTTGTTTAATAGAAAACAGCCTATTTTAGATTCAGTTTCCTCTAGACATGTTTCTCAGCAAAGGCCTTGAAATTGCTTGCTGGTGGAAATAAGGGGACATAATTAGTAAAATAAAAATAGTTTCATAAACATTGTTATATATGGCAGGTCTTGCTTTTATTTCCTAAGGATCAGTCTGGGAATTTTTTAGAAAGATAACNGACATGTTTCTCAGCAAAGGCCTTGAAATTGCTTGCTGGTGGAAATAAGGGGACATAATTAGTAAAATAAAAATAGTTTCATAAACATTGTTATATATGGCAGGTCTTGCTTTTATTTCCTAAGGATCAGTCTGGGAATTTTTTAGAAAGATAACAGGGTCTGTAAACTTGTAGTGTGTTCTATCTACAGAAGTACCATACGCTGTAGACACAAAGTCATCTTTAAAAGCTGAACACTCTGTTCCAGTTGGTCATTTCTTGATGTTGATCATGTAAAAAGTAAGAAGTGCTAGAATTACATTCCATGAAAATGGCTTCTTTTTCTTCATCCTAGGTTGAAGTGTTTAAGATCAACAGAGATGTTGGCCCTCTGCCCTAGCCTACATTTTTTTCTAATAAAAATTAATATACTTTCCTCTAGTACACTTGTATGAATATTTTAGCATTTGATGCAAACATTACATTTAATTATATTAAAGGAATATAAATTTCAAGCAAATGTGAACCCAAGAGAAGCAGAGATTATGTTCATTGATGTCATAAGACCATATGTATTGCACTATGTAGCTTTCCAAACAGCATTTACAACATATATATTTCTGTATAACTATTTCCTGTAGTATATTAATTGTGCCAGTGGTGTGATATACTTGACTTATGACTGTGGAATCAAAAAAGTTTAAGTGAATGAGTCTGCTTCTATATAAAGTTTTACATAATTAAAATAAATTTCCATGTGTATGTAAGATTTCTAGTCATATAGATGTATGTCCATGAAATTGTAAAAACAAAGAAAATGCAGTTAAACTATTAGCTTTAAACTTTCATTGAGGTTACCTGCATTCACATATATTACTGTTAACTCTGATTTCCACTAAGATTCTTTAAAAGAATTTCTTGAGTTTCCCTCTCTCTATTGTCTACAAACATATTCCAATTAGGTTGTTACCTTCCCCACTCCCAAGTCCACTAA
The DNA here is from genome assembly GCA_006410675.1 of Oreotragus oreotragus. NCBI lineage: Eukaryota > Metazoa > Chordata > Mammalia > Artiodactyla > Bovidae > Oreotragus > Oreotragus oreotragus. The sequence goes on along the minus strand of SJYX01022521.1, from coordinate 86,795 downwards.
GACTGCTCTTAACAAAGCACAAGTGCTGACCTTTGTTGATGTTCAGTTGCTCAGTCTTTGTTCCAACTCTTTGTGACCCTGTGGACTGCAGCACACCAGGCTTCCCTGTCCTTCACATTTCCTGGAGTTTGCTCAGACTCATGTGCATTGAGTCGATGATGCCATCCAACTGTCTCATCCTCTGTCATCCCCTTCTCCTCCTGCCTTCAATCTCCTGCTGTCCTACGTGTTTCTAAATTCAGTGGTCCATTCTTAACTTTTAGCTTACTTAATCTAGCAACAGCATTGGAATCAGTCGCTGCCACCTCTTTGATAGACTTCCTCTCTAGCTTTGCAGAACACCACTCCCTCTTTGCTTTTCGCCTGCTTTCCTACTCACACCTTCCCCTTCTCAATTACTGGTTCCTCATCTTCTCCAGACTCCTTAGTGTCGCTGCCCAGAATCTGTCTTCTGTGGTTGGTTGTGCTCTTGGGTGATCTTGTTCAGGGTCCTGACTTTATAACACCACCCAAATCCCAACATTGCTGAAGCTCCATCTCTAACCCAAACTCATGTGTATTCAGCCACCTATTAGATTTCTCCTCTTGAATGTTTAGTATACATCCAGCAGTTAGTATACATTTAACATACACATTGAGATTTAACATTTTAAAACAGAACTCCAAATCCCTAGAAACATCCTCCAGCTGCAGTATTACTCATCTCGGTTGATGGCAACTTGAATAATCCAGTAGTTTAGATCAAAATATTTTGGATTCATTTTTGTTTCTTCTTTGATTCTCACACTGTGCCCAGCTCACAAAACCCCCTGTTGTCTTAAATTCCAAAACACGTTTATGACATGACCACTTTCACTGACACACTGGTGCCACCCTGGTCTGAACTATCCTTACTTCTTAACTAGATTTATGTCATTAATCTCCCAGGTTGTATGCTTTCCTCCCTACACTCCAATCTTGACAAAGTCAAGTAATCCTCTTAAAACAAAAGATGGATTATGTCACTCCTATACTTAAACTCTGCAGTGGCTTCTGGATGAACTCAAAGGAAAAGCCAAAATGCTTACATGACCCTACATGATATACACCCCACCTTTGGCCATAACCTCTGGATTTATCCTCTACATTTATCTGCCTAACTCAGTCCATCTCACTGGCCACATCCTTATGTTTGCAGAACAGACCAGAAAGTGTCCTACCAATATGTGTTTCTGCATTTTTCTGGTGCCCTTGAGTGAATTTTTTTTTTCTTTTCTGTGTTTGAAAATTGTGTTAGTGATGAGACCTATCTACTCTTCACACATGACTTTAAATTGCAGCTCACTCCAAGGTACGTGATTCTTTCTACCCTACTCCATTTCATATATACTTTACATCAATCATTACTTTCTTCTATATTATATTACACACTCATTTATCATGTTTATTATTGATTTTTTCTCTCTCTCATGTGCCTTGTTCACTGTTATCACCCAGCCCCACAAGTACAAACTCGTCTCTTCACTAAAGATTCGTCAAACTGAATTAACTCAGCTATATTGTCAGGAGAAACACAAAACAAACCCTTCCCTGGTTATCAATGATCCTTCTAGAATATTATTTTGTATAACACAAAGTGGAACAAAGAACCCTACATAGAATTTACAGAACCATCTTACACTCTATTTTTTTCTCCACTTAAAATAGACTTTATTTTTTAGAACAGTTGTAAGTTGACAGGAAAAAAAATTTTTTGATCTAAAGAGACAAACAGTACCCACACCCCTCTATCCCTGCATAATCACAGCCTCCCCTGTCAGTGTCCCCCTAAGAGTGGCAGGGTTACACTCTAGTTTGTTATTTGTGAATCCTTGAACTGATAAAATGAAATAAACTTTACTCTTCTCAAACAGTAAAATGGTTAAGTGAGATAAAATAAGTGAAATATTTAAAGAGCCAAATTAGATTTTTTTAAAAAATGTGAAATGCCCAGCATAGTCCCTGGAAATGAACTGGCAGTTAATTATAGTTTTCTTCCATCCTTCTCTCTATTTCCTTTCAAGTTTTCAATTTCCTTGCCCTGAGGAATCATGATTTTAAAATAAAGCTTTGCTTTGGTTGCTTTTTAAGGCATATTTATTGCACACATTGTTGTGCCAGTTAGTATTCTGTTATGTCATGTGTATTAGTGCTTGCCATGATCCTGAACTTCTAGCAGTAATCTGTTAAAAATATACTTGCACCTGAGGAAGCAAATTTCATCCAAATGTCATTCATTCACTATTACACTTTAGGATGCAAATGGAATTTTTTCTCTGCTAGAAGATTATGATTTATTATTAATAAGAGAAGATAACTTTAAATAAATTAATATAAAGATCTCCAAATGGTCTACATCAGTAAAAACAAACTTTATCTTTGGAATAATTGCTTTTGATAGACAGGCATAATTTGTTTCAGCTTATGGATGNCCCTCTCTCTATTGTCTACAAACATATTCCAATTAGGTTGTTACCTTCCCCACTCCCAAGTCCACTAAGACTGCTCTTAACAAAGCACAAGTGCTGACCTTTGTTGATGTTCAGTTGCTCAGTCTTTGTTCCAACTCTTTGTGACCCTGTGGACTGCAGCACACCAGGCTTCCCTGTCCTTCACATTTCCTGGAGTTTGCTCAGACTCATGTGCATTGAGTCGATGATGCCATCCAACTGTCTCATCCTCTGTCATCCCCTTCTCCTCCTGCCTTCAATCTCCTGCTGTCCTACGTGTTTCTAAATTCAGTGGTCCATTCTTAACTTTTAGCTTACTTAATCTAGCAACAGCATTGGAATCAGTCGCTGCCACCTCTTTGATAGACTTCCTCTCTAGCTTTGCAGAACACCACTCCCTCTTTGCTTTTCGCCTGCTTTCCTACTCACACCTTCCCCTTCTCAATTACTGGTTCCTCATCTTCTCCAGACTCCTTAGTGTCGCTGCCCAGAATCTGTCTTCTGTGGTTGGTTGTGCTCTTGGGTGATCTTGTTCAGGGTCCTGACTTTATAACACCACCCAAATCCCAACATTGCTGAAGCTCCATCTCTAACCCAAACTCATGTGTATTCAGCCACCTATTAGATTTCTCCTCTTGAATGTTTAGTATACATCCAGCAGTTAGTATACATTTAACATACACATTGAGATTTAACATTTTAAAACAGAACTCCAAATCCCTAGAAACATCCTCCAGCTGCAGTATTACTCATCTCGGTTGATGGCAACTTGAATAATCCAGTAGTTTAGATCAAAATATTTTGGATTCATTTTTGTTTCTTCTTTGATTCTCACACTGTGCCCAGCTCACAAAACCCCCTGTTGTCTTAAATTCCAAAACACGTTTATGACATGACCACTTTCACTGACACACTGGTGCCACCCTGGTCTGAACTATCCTTACTTCTTAACTAGATTTATGTCATTAATCTCCCAGGTTGTATGCTTTCCTCCCTACACTCCAATCTTGACAAAGTCAAGTAATCCTCTTAAAACAAAAGATGGATTATGTCACTCCTATACTTAAACTCTGCAGTGGCTTCTGGATGAACTCAAAGGAAAAGCCAAAATGCTTACATGACCCTACATGATATACACCCCACCTTTGGCCATAACCTCTGGATTTATCCTCTACATTTATCTGCCTAACTCAGTCCATCTCACTGGCCACATCCTTATGTTTGCAGAACAGACCAGAAAGTGTCCTACCAATATGTGTTTCTGCATTTTTCTGGTGCCCTTGAGTGAATTTTTTTTTTCTTTTCTGTGTTTGAAAATTGTGTTAGTGATGAGACCTATCTACTCTTCACACATGACTTTAAATTGCAGCTCACTCCAAGGTACGTGATTCTTTCTACCCTACTCCATTTCATATATACTTTACATCAATCATTACTTTCTTCTATATTATATTACACACTCATTTATCATGTTTATTATTGATTTTTTCTCTCTCTCATGTGCCTTGTTCACTGTTATCACCCAGCCCCACAAGTACAAACTCGTCTCTTCACTAAAGATTCGTCAAACTGAATTAACTCAGCTATATTGTCAGGAGAAACACAAAACAAAACCTTCCCTGGTTATCAATGATCCTTCTAGAATATTATTTTGTATAACACAAAGTGGAACAAAGAACCCTACATAGAATTTACAGAACCATCTTACACTCTATTTTTTTCTCCACTTAAAATAGACTTTATTTTTTAGAACAGTTGTAAGTTGACAGGAAAAAAAAATTTTTGATCTAAAGAGACAAACAGTACCCACACCCCTCTATCCCTGCATAATCACAGCCTCCCCTGTCAGTGTCCCCCTAAGAGTGGCAGGGTTACACTCTAGTTTGTTATTTGTGAATCCTTGAACTGATAAAATGAAATAAACTTTACTCTTCTCAAACAGTAAAATGGTTAAGTGAGATAAAATAAGTGAAATATTTAAAGAGCCAAATTAGATTTTTTTAAAAAATGTGAAATGCCCAGCATAGTCCCTGGAAATGAACTGGCAGTTAATTATAGTTTTCTTCCATCCTTCTCTCTATTTCCTTTCAAGTTTTCAATTTCCTTGCCCTGAGGAATCATGATTTTAAAATAAAGCTTTGCTTTGGTTGCTTTTTAAGGCATATTTATTGCACACATTGTTGTGCCAGTTAGTATTCTGTTATGTCATGTGTATTAGTGCTTGCCATGATCCTGAACTTCTAGCAGTAATCTGTTAAAAATATACTTGCACCTGAGGAAGCAAATTTCATCCAAATGTCATTCATTCACTATTACACTTTAGGATGCAAATGGAATTTTTTCTCTGCTAGAAGATTATGATTTATTATTAATAAGAGAAGATAACTTTAAATAAATTAATATAAAGATCTCCAAATGGTCTACATCAGTAAAAACAAACTTTATCTTTGGAATAATTGCTTTTGATAGACAGGCATAATTTGTTTCAGCTTATGGATGGAGAAGTCAAGGTTATATGAGCTATCTAGGTACAGAAGTCAGCCAATCAGTCAATCAACATGCAAGTCAGTCATGTTATTTTTCCCACTTAGTTCACTTTCCTAACAGTTGGCACTTGCCCAAGCATTGTAATGTAACACTGTTATCAAATATTCACAGGAGGAAGCTATCTCACTGCCTTACACAGAGCATCTAATGCCCTTGACTTCAGTTAACCTGTCCATGAGGACTACTAAAAATATTTTCATGTAGAAATGTATGGGAAACATTTAACTTTTATACACACCACATATATACATATTATATATATATTACTACTGAAGCTTTTGTGGAAAGCTGTCCCACTTGGTTATATAACAAACTCTTCTTTCCACTCTGAAAGTGTAAAATAGAGAGTAAAGCAGTCCAGTCTTTAAAGTATGCGAACTCTCAGAGAAGGCAATGGCACCCCACTCCAGTACTCTTGCCTGGAAAATCCCATGGACGGAGGAGCCTGGTGGGCTGCAGTCCATGGGGTCGCTAAGAGTCGGACACGACTGAGCTACTTCACTTTCACTTTTCACTTTCACTTTTCGCTTTCATGCATAGGAGAAGGAAATGGCAACCCACTCCAGTGTTCTTGCCTGGAGAGTCCCAGGGACAGGGGAGCCTGGTGGGCTGCCAGCCGTGGGGTGGCACAGAGTCAGACACAACTGAAGTGACTTAGCAGCAGCAGCAGCAGCAGAACCTAACTGTAAGACTGAAAACTGAGGAAAAGTAGGACTCTCTCCAAGTTGTTGTTTAGTCGTCCAGTTGTGTCTGACTCTGCAACCCCATGGACTGTAACCTGCCAGGCTCTGCTGTCTGTGGAATTTCCTAGGCAAGAAAACTGGAGTGGGTTGCCATTTCCTTCTTCAGGGGATCTTCCCGACCCAAGGATTGAACCCGTGTTTTCTGTATTAGCAGGCAGATTCATTACCACTGAGCCACCAGGGAAGCCTTCCCTGCAAGTTCCAGTTCCAGTTCAGTTGCTCAGTGACCTAGGCAAGAAAACTGGAGTGGGTTGCCATTTCCTTCTTCAGGGGATCTTCCCGACCCAAGGATTGAACCCGTGTTTTCTGTATTAGCAGGCAGATTCATTACCACTGAGCCACCAGGGAAGCCTTCCCTGCAAGTTCCAGTTCCAGTTCAGTTGCTCAGTGGTGTCCGACTCTTTGTGACCCCATGGACTGCAGTACACCAGGCTTCCCTGTCCATCACCAACTCCTGGAGCCTACTCAAACTCATGTCCATTGAGTCGGTGATACCATCCAACCATCTCATCTTCTGTTGTCCCCTTCTCCTCCCCCCTTCAATTATTCCCAGCATCAGGGTCTTTCAAAATGAGTCAGTTCTTCGCATCAAGTGGCGAAAGTATTGAAGTTTCAGCTTCAGCATCTGTCCTTCCAATGAATATTCAGGACTGATTTCCTTTAGGATGGACTGTTTTGATCTTGCAGTCCAAGAGTCTTCTCCAACACCACAGTTCAAAAGCATCCATTCTTCACCGCTCAACTTTCTTTATAGTCCACTCTCACATCCATACATGACTTACTGGTAAAACCAAAACTGAAAAAGTGAAGTCGCTCAGTCATGTCCAACTCTTTGCCACCCTGTAGACTGTAGCCTACCAGGCTCCTCGGCCCATGGGATTTTCCAGGCAAGAATACTGGAGTGGGTTGCCATTTCCTTCTCCAGGGGATCTTCCCCACCCAGGGATCAAACCCAGGTCTCCCACACTGTAGGCAGGTATTTTACTGTCTGCGCCACTAGGGAAGTAACACCAAAGCTTTGACCAGAGAACAAAAAGATGATAATGTGTAGTGGCAACTGATCAACCCATCACCCATAAGTAAGTGAGAGAATGAATATAAATTATTTAGCTTCTATTAGGTCCCACCTGCGAGTTATTGCCTGTATCAGTGAATGAAAGAGAGAAGTGAAGATGGAGAAGGAAAAAAACGTGTTAACGTTTTTTAGCACTTACCAAAGGCCAGGCAGTTGGCTCTGAGGTTTTATATTTTATTTGATTTAATTTTCTCATGACCCTAGGGGGTATAATTGGATCTGTTTTTCTGATGCTTAAATATGAGCCTTGGCTCAGTTGAGTCTTGTTAGACTTTGTCAGCTTTGACCTTGTTGACATAGCTGCAAGTGACAACATATCAATGGATGAGCCAAGAGAAAGATCTCTGGTGGACACTATGCATTGGGAGGAAAATGAGATTATAGGCAGGGCCTGGGAGGCCTGATTTATTAACAGCATTCCAAATATGGTTGGTAAGTTGGTTGAAATGTTCTATAAGTCTTGAAAGCTTATTTCTGCTGAAAGTCTTTAAAACCTTAAGAGGGCAAGTTTTCATCATAGAGTAGTAATTTGAACTCTAGCCAAGTTGGCTATATTGGATTTTCAGTTATGAAGTGTTTTTGTTTGTTTCCCCATTCAGATTTAGATGAACTTATCTGACACGAGTTTGGGAAAATGAAAAATAGGTGATAACAGATTAGATTCTACCAAAAATGCTGATTGGTACAAGAGGTCTAACAAGATGGGTGTCAGAAGTGCTTGGGGACCAATAAACCCTGCGTGATTGCTTCCCTTAGACAGGTGGCTGCAGGATTCTTACATTATAAATTAAGGAAACAGTTGGAACTTACCTTTAAACATCAGCGTTCCTGTCAGAGCCCTGACAAGGTGATCTGTGGCGCTGACTCTGACTAACAAGATGGGTGTCAGAAGTGCTTGGGGACCAATAAACCCTGCGTGATTGCTTCCCTTAGACAGGTGGCTGCAGGATTCTTACATTATAAATTAAGGAAACAGTTGGAACTTACCTTTAAACATCAGCGTTCCTGTCAGAGCCCTGACAAGGTGATCTATGGCGCTGACTCTGTTTCAGCAACTGTTCACAGGCACATTTTTAGAATCAGATGCTTCATTTAAACAAAATACGTTTCCTTGCCGCTCAGTTGAAGCCTTGAACCTATTTCTTCTGGTGAGTCTGCCTTTGCAAGTTGAACACTAGTTTGGACAGAGAAGTTATGTTTTAGTGTAATATGTAACTTGTGTTTCAAGGCTCAAACAATTAAAGGTTGAATAGAAGTATAGAAGATACTGTGATTCAAGCCACAATCATTCCAGCAGAAGGGCTATTCCCTCTAAGTGTTTCATCTTTGCTTTCATTTTATTAAGGAAATGAAGTTTGTTACTACTGTACTACTGTTGAGATGATTAGGAAAACCAGAAAGCAAAAAGGATAACCATCTCCTTAATAGACTTAGGGACTGAATGAAGGAAAACCTCTAATTTGTGCATATTTTGTACTATACACGCCATGAACTTTTCTAGCTGATAAACAAATCTAGATATAAGTGTATTTAAGATATAAATATAGGCCTTTTGGTGCTAATGATAAAGGACCTGCCAATGCAGGAGGCTTAAGAGTTTGATCCCTGGGTTGGGAAGTCTCTTAAGAGACTTAAAAGTTTGATCCCTGAATTGGGAAGATCTCCAGGAGAAGGGCATGACAACTCACTCCAGTATTCTTGCCTGGAGAATTCCAAGGACAGAGGAGCCTGGCGGCTACAGTCCATGGGGTCACAGAGTTGGACTTGACTGAAGTGAGTTAGCAGGCACACAAGATATAAGTACATATAAGATGTTTCTTGGTAGATCAAGCTCCCTTGGGTCTAATTTCTCATGTGTTTCTAGAACTTAAAAAAATAACCATATTTCAGACTGGCTTTTCCCTGGAGAGGCATATAACTTTGAAACTTTATCTCCTCATCTGTGAAGTGATGATAACACCTAATTTGTTAAGCTGGATTGACATATATGAACCTGACAAATATGGGCATGTATTGAATCTCATTAAGTAAATTACACATATGGAATAAACATTACAGCTAAAGGGAACAACGCCTAAGAAGTACATAGCATACTGTCTGGCACTAGAGAATACTCGAAATGACAGCAGTGGTGATGATGATGAAAATGATAATAAAGGTGATGGTGACCATTTTTATGATTATGTCAGCAGTCCTTTTTTTAATCTACGTAAATAAGCACAGGATTGATCTTAAAATCTTACTTAGATTGTTCATGTATTTTTAGCTTGATTTGATTTTCATTGAAATTTGGTTACTGGTGGTACGACCTTAAATGAGTTGGACACTGGCTAGCAGTAACTTTCGGAGTTCGTGGTGAAATGTTTAATGAGTGAACTTCAGCACTAACTGAAAATTGCAACTGAGTACCTGGGGGGAGAGATTGGAGAGTCAGCTTTGAGAGCCAAGTTGGAGAATCAGTCAGGTGAGAAAGGAAAATTACTTCCTTCTGATTAGAAACAGAGAGCCATGGGAATTTGTTTTGCTGATGAGCAGATAAGTAACATAATGGAGATTTTTTTCTTTCTTTCTTTCTGCTTCCACCCGGACAGAGAGAAACAGAGAAAGTCATAACAAAGAGCAAGGGGGAAATAAAGCAGGGACTTTCGAGATGATTAGGAAAACCAGAAAGCAAAAAAGATAACCATCTCCTTAATAGACTTAGGGACTGAATGAAGGAAAACCTCTCACAGAAAATTCACTCATAGTTTTACACCCAGTTTCCCTGGAACCTCCACGTTGCTATTACATAACTGACCCACAAGACTGTTTTGGTCTGAGGTTATCTTCTAGATGCAGCTTGGTATAGTGGGAAAAGAAATGGCTTTTGATCCAGGTGGGCCAGGTCCTATATACTGATAACTGTGCAAACTTAACCTATTCTGAAGCCCACCTTCTTCTTTATTGAAAGGTATATAGTAATAGCATCCTGAATTGCACCATTTCTTCTATCTTTTCTACTGATCTTTCTCCTTCCATCTCCCAGGATTCTCTCTTGCTGTTTCATTCTTAAAAAGCGATATTTGCCATTCCTAGTCAATATTGGCTTGTCCTTTGTCTTCCATAATCAGATATATAATGACACTCGGCTGCAGAGATTGTTTCCTAGCTCCAGATCTACATTTAAACTACTAACTAAATTGCTATCTCCACTTGTATGTCCTTCAGACACAATAGATTCAGCATGTCCCTCAGTGACAGCATCAGATCACCTCTTAACCTCTTCCTTCTCTTCCAATAATCACTAGCTTTATTCATGGTTTTATAGCACTATTTGTTTCCAAAGTTATAACCCAGAGGTTGACTCCCATATTTATCACTGCGAACTTGGTAGAAAATCATGTTCTTTCTAATGTTTGGAAGCTAGACTAATTCCCAAGCCTTTAGTTTAAATCTGTGCCATCATCACCTAGACTAATCTCTTAAAGAGTCACTTTTCCTTTGACCTTTTCCCTCCAGTGAATCACCAAAATTTGTCCTGGGTTCGGTGAAAGTCAAACGTTTTATAACTAAGCACAACTGAGCTATGAAGAAAAAAAGAAAACTTAGTAAAATAATCAGACAAATTAAAGCTAGAAAGAAATGAAAGTGAAAGTATTAGTCACTCAGTAGTGTCTGACACTTTACAACCCCATGGACCATAGCCTGCCAGGCTCCTCTGTCCATGGGATTCTCCAGGCAAGAATACTGGAGTGGGTAGCCATTTCCTTCTTCAGGGGATCTTCCCAACCCAGGGATCGAACCTGGGCTGGGTCTTCTGCATCACAGGCAGATTCTTTACCATCTGAGCCACCAGGGAAGTCCAGAAAAAAATGGTACATGATTGTACCAAGTTGTATTGCAACTGGTACTAGACATTGGTTTTTTTAAAATATAAATTTATTTATTTTAATTGGAGGTTAATTACTTTACAATGTTATATTGGTTTTGCCATACATCAACATGAATCCACCACAGGTATACACGTGTTCCCCATCCTGAACCCCCCCTCCCTCCTCCCTCCCTGTACTCCATGCACCAGCCCCAGGCATCCAGTATCATGCATTGAACCTGAACTGGCGATTCATTTCATATATGATATTATACGTGTTTCAATGCCATTCTCATGTCTCATCAAGTAAGAAGTACAATTATCTGTAAAGCATTTGTACATAGTGGAATACATAGAAAACATCAAAATCTTCACTGGCGGCTTCACTGTCAAATGATTACATTAACTTGTACTTTGCTAGAAAGGTTGCTGTCAGGAAATATGAACTCACTCACCTTCCATAGTTTCTATAATAAACTACCTTGTTTATTGACTCAGCATCTTTCTCTCTCTTTTTTAAATATATGAAGTCATTTCTGTTGTTATAGCTGAAACAAATGCATGGCTTGAGTCATACTGTAGGACAAGCAAGCTCACATATACAGTGATCCACAATGTACAAATTTAGGTTCTTCCATCCAGATCATTCCTCCATAAATTATTTCTTCCACTAGTGAACTTTCAACCTTATTAATAGACTGCACCACTTGTTATCCAAAGCATATATATATTCTTCCCTAAATGAAAATAAGCACAATATAATAAACAAGCAAGCAAAAAGAAAGTCCTTCTCCTCCTTCATACAGCCTCTCTCTCTCTGGATTTTGAATGTCTTGAAGGAGCAGTCAAGCCCTATAACTTGCACTTCCAGAGTACCCTCTCCTTTCAATCTGGCATGTATTTCCATAATTTGTTAGAAAACAATCCTTTACAAAACACTATTTCTAGAGTTATTACTGGTTTTAATTCCTTAAATCCACTTAGTTTATATCAGTCCCTTTCCTATTTAGCTTTTGTGTAGTATTGGGCATTTTATGACATTGTTTAAATGTGTTGTAGAGAATCAAGCTTTCACCTTGTATTTCAAATTACTCTTTAAGAGTAACATTTATTTTACCTGTAAAATGACTTTTTCATAGTGTGACATGCTAATAGATTTGTTTGTTATTTAAAGAGAATCTGCAGTATTTATACTTAATTATAAATTAGAAGTGGGTCAATGAGGTCATAGTGTATTAAGTAATGAATGGCTGATGAGTAAATTCGTATTTCTGTATGATCATATTTTACAACCTTAATTGAGTCATTGATAGTCTAACCAATGTGGTTTCCTTCAATAACATCCATAGTCTAATGTTATTAGACGAATGTCCCCAAACCATTAATATGTTCGTTATTATAAGAAAACTATGTGCACCTTTAGTAAATAGACTTGAAATTTGATATATAATGATAGGGTCTAAAAGAATCCATAAGGCCGTCCCCAGAAACCAAAATTTGTACTATTAAAAGTTGAGATCTGCTAAAAATTATGAGGTATCCCAAATGGGCAGACTCCCAAGTGCTCATTTAAATGCAAACATGGAGGAAATGAAGACCAACAAAGTACTTTCTTCCAGAGAAAGAATTTAGGACCATGGAAGACAAGGAGAAGGGATATCATCGAAAGAACAGAATTGAAGGTTGCCACATGGGCCAGGCTCTGACAATCCTGATTCCTTCAGTGCTCATCTAGCAGGATGGCATGTGTATAGTTTCCTCTTCAAGTTTCTGTAAAATATGAGGCTAAACTATAGCTATTCAGTTCTATTGCGTGTATTATGTTTAGTGTGTTGGGCAAATTAATTCTAATCTAAACCAATACGTATCTCCCTGGTGACTATTCTTGTCATCAGGAAGAAACATGACTAATTTGATTTAGACTGAAGAGAAGGATTTTATCATGGGTGGGAGAAATGTTCTTTATCTTAGGCAGGAAGTGAACAGGAAAGTATTTTGGCTTGGATTTTATGGGCAATTGTCCTAAGACCACCAACAGAAACTAGTCTTGAAATGAGGCTGATGTGAACAGAAAAAAAAGAACAATTTTGAGTTCTAGAGGTCATTGGTGAAAGGCTCCACCTACCAGCCCTGCAGGCTGTCATGTGAGAGGATGGGCTTATTTGTTTCGCACACTGAGGTTTCATGGATTCTGCTACTTATAACAGAAGATATCTTGATTCAGACAGTATTTTAAATCAGCCCCTTATATTCTGTCTTATTCCCAATTGCTTTATTAAAGCTACTTCATTTCTTTCAACTTTATCGTTTCCCCCAGTAGGCAGGACTAAAAATCTTGGAGTGAATCTTGAGCACTTCCTTTCCTATATCTTGTAAATGCTACTATACAAGGCAGCCAAGTATTGCTTCCCCTTAAACATTCCTAAAATGTCTTCATATCTGATCTTTTACTCAAGTAGAAGTTACAGAAAACGTCCTAGGTATGCAGTGTATTTGGGGTCTGTCTATCTTTACTGGAATAATATGATGCTGATCACCTCACTCCAGTACTCTTGTCTGGAAAATCCCATGGATGGAGGAGCCTGGTAGGCTGCAGTTCATGGGGTCGCCAAGAGTCGGACATGGCTGAGTGACTTCACTTTCACTTTTCACTTTCATGCATTGGAGAAGGAAATGGCAACCAACTCCAGTGTTCTTGCCTGGAGAATCCCAGGGATGGGGGAGCTGTCTATGGGGTCGCACAGAGTCGGACACGACTGAAGTGACTTAGCAACAGCAGCAGCCTATAGAATTCTACCAGTCTGATCTTCTAATGTCCCTAACTAATATAATCCCCATTTACAGTTTCTATTTATTTCCAACCACTCAATTAGGACAGTGTTAGTGGAAACAGAGTTAATGATCTAATCTTGGGAATGAGTTAGATAACAGGGCTCAGGTTCTATCAGACAGAACAGTTCATTTTACGGTTGTGATTCTCCTGAGCACTTTTCTCAATTTGTGGCAAACAATGAAAACATTTCAATATTTCTTTTCTGACTCTGCCTTTCTGGCTATATTCTGGGATTTCTTGAAGGTTCAAACCATGGTCTACCTTTTGGTTTTTTTGTATCACTTATAACACTAGTGACCACATTACGTATTCATGGAACAATCTACATATTGAATAATAATGACAACTAGGAAAAAACATGCCTCAGTTTTCTGCTACTGAGTAACAAGTTGCCGGAATAACTTGAAACACCATTTATCATTTTGTATTTCCTGTTTGTTAGAAGTCTAGCATGATGTGTCTGAGTCTTCTACTAAGGCTCTCCTTGGGCTAAAGTCAGGTCATCAGTCCAAGTCAAGGGTGCTGTTCTTGTCTGGAGTTCTGGATGCTCTTCTGGTGCAGTGGGCTTTGATAGAATGTATGTATTTCTCATATTTTCCTTGTGGACCCCTCCATCTCCAAGCACATCAACTATTTCTCTTGCTTCAGATATCTTTAACTTTCTCTCCTGCTCTTAAGCACTCATGTGATTACATTGGGCCCAGCAGAATATCCAGGACAATCTTCTTATCTTAAATTCAACTGAATTGTAAACTATATGTAGAGTTCCTTCGTTCAGGTAATGTAACATTTTCATGGGTTTCTCAGTTGGCTCGGTGGTAAGGAAACCATCTGCAAATGCAGGAGATGTAAGTTTGATCCCTGGACCAGGAAGATTCCCTGGAGAAGGAAATGGCAACCTGCTGCAGTATTCTTACCTGGAAAATTCCATGGATGGAGGAGGCTGGCAGGCTATATAGTCCATGAGGTCACAAAAGAATCAGACACGACTTTGCCACTAAGCAACAACAACATTTTCATAGATACAGCACCAGGGAACAATGTTACTGGGGGCCAGGATCCTGCCAGTCACAGCATGCATAAAGCACATATTAGTTGAGCATAGCAGAATACAAAATGTTTTACAATGTAATTGAAAATGTGTAAAAAAAACAATGGATAGCCAGAGTCAGAAAATTATTCTAAAATATTGATTTATGTAAATTATTTTTTCTATGTATAAAAGTCTTTCATCTTTTATAACATAAAATAGAAATATAAACACCAACATAAAATTTATGTTTAAAGGGTTAAGTGAAAAGTCACTCAGTCTGACTCTTTGCAACCCCACGGACCATATAGTCCATGGAATTTTCCAGGCCAGAATACTGGAATGGGAAGCCTTCTCCTTCTCCAGAGGATCTTCCCAACCCAGGGATCAAACCCAGGTTTCCTGCATTGCAGGCAGATTCTTTACCAGTTGAGCCAGAAGGGAAGCCTTTAAAGGTTTAAAAAATGCATCTAAATATTTGTTAGTGGCAAGGCTTATTAGTGAATTTCATCTCTTATTTTATTACATAAGGTTGAAACTTGTCCTTGATTTAGAAAAGCTTATAGTTTATTTTTCATTTTATTAGGTAATGATAAATAACCTATCTGTCAGAATCACCCAATACATCAAGAATCTAATTTGTGTAGCTGATGGAGGGTGGGGGAAAAAAAGCATGATTACAGTGTTAATGGAAGAAATGCAATTATATATTAATTCAGCGTATGTACCCTGGAAAGAGAATAGGCATGTTCAGAGATGCCTGTGAGAAAGAACAGTTGACTTTCATTCTAATCTTATAATTATGAAGCAAATTTTATAATGGAGCAAGTAGTCATATTAGGGTAAAAGGTATGTTTAACAACTATTGTGTAGAAACATTATTTTATTTTTATCAACTTTTAACATTTTAATCTTGTTAGCTGTTAATATCTAATAGAGGGTATTATGCAAACACAGACAATAATCTGAGAAGCTTCCAAATGAAGCATGTCTGTACAGATGGTATGAAATGCTGAATTGTTTTCAGTGTCCTTTAGTTTAACAACTGTCCAAACAAAAGTACACTTACAGGCCTGCTCTCATTTTCACCGGTAAATCACAAATTATTTTGAGACATATTAATTTAAGTTGGATTACACTCAGGAAAAACATAGCTGTTTCTACATTGTAAATAAACTTTGAAAATACACATGAATAAACAGAGAGCCCTTGGGATGTGTGTGACAGTAGATTCGTGAACACAGTTTTAAATAACATTTTTTTTTTAATAAATTTGAAGATTTTCCATATTTTTTTCCTCCTTTCCTCCCACCTTTCAACATCCAAATGCACTTGTGGTTTTGTGTAAAAATGTAATACACACCCCTTCCTGGTGGCTAAGGATGAAAAGACTGCATCGGTCGTGATAGATTAGTTTTATTCCCCAAGCTGCTTGGAGCTGTTGAGATGATCGCAGGAGTTGACAGGGTTGACACTGTGTAATGTAACTCGAGATAATCAAGAGATTTTTTATATATTATTCACACATTGTTTCTATCAATTCAGCAGCCCTCAAAAGAGTCTATCCATTTTATAGCAATCTAGTTCTCTGACTCTGCAGGTAAGGTTAAGACAAGTATATTTATAAACAGTATAGAAGAAATTGTATAAAGTTCATAGATTCATTTTTAATGGATCATGGTTTAAAATTATAGAATACTATTTTTAATTGTAAAAAATAGCACTAACTAAGTGAAGCATTTCTTGTTCTAAATAAAATAATTGTTCCTATTTATTAAGTATTGCTTATCCTTATATTATTTTACCATAAAATAGATAAAAATCATTTTTTTTAATTTTTATTTTTACTTTACAGTACTGTATTGGTTTTGGCATACATTGAAAATCATTTTAAAAGCAACAAAGTTTATGTCATTTGGTACTCTTTTTTAAAAAACTGTAAAATTATCTTTATTCAGTTCCTGTCTATCAACTAAATCTTTTCTCATTTTAAAACTCCAGTTGGAAGGTTGACAACNTGTATTGGTTTTGGCATACATTGAAAATCATTTTAAAAGCAACAAAGTTTATGTCATTTGGTACTCTTTTTTAAAAAACTGTAAAATTATCTTTATTCAGTTCCTGTCTATCAACTAAATCTTTTCTCATTTTAAAACTCCAGTTGGAAGGTTGACAACAGAAAAAGCCAACACTCACGCTAAAAAGGTGCTGTTGAGAGCTCATCTGAAGAAATTGTGAGAAAAAGGAAAGCAAATGTAGAGTAAAAAAATTACTAATTTCCTAGGCAGCAATGTGATTAAATATTGGAACGATCACCTATAATTAAGCCAAACTCAAAAGTAACTAGTGAGATAAAACCAAAAGTAATAGTGCAATGTGCACATAGGTTAAAGAAACATTTTTACCAAGTAACAGTATATCGTAATTGCCTTTGTCTACACTTACTATAACTCTTCTTCAATTCTTGATCTACTTCTCTATTGATATATATGTAGTTTATAAGAGGAGGTTTTATTCATTCTTATGAACTTTTTATTTTCCCCTTTCCTCTTTATCGATGGACAGATACACAGATAGGTAGATAGATAAATATACATTAAAACCTCCCATATGCTAGGCACTAGGAACAGAGAGATGTGAAATCTAATAGTCATGTTGGAATAGGGAGTTAAACAAATAAATAAATAGTTACATAAATATGGGAAGAGTTTTAAAGTGTAGAGAGTGAAGGAAATATACTAAGAGGCTAATAGGAAGCATCTAACTGCCTGGAATGGTCTGGGGGTATCAAGGATGAATGTGTTCACTAATGACCAAGTAGATAGGTGAGCAAAGTATTAGAAATAAAACATGTGCTTCACTTAGGGAAAATATGATTTGAAATATCTAAAAAAGGCTGTGAGAACAATCCGTCAAGTCAAGCATACAAAGATTGTTATTAAGATTTTTCCTCACAAATGGCTAGGAGCTGCTCTGTCTTGACCCAGACCATCATTTAGGGTGGTTTAAGTAAGCTAAAATGACTGAACAAAACCTGTATGTCACCCTCCCGATTTCCTTGCCCAGACACATAGGTAAAACATATTTGTATCTTGATGGACATCTTGCATCCCATCACCCTCCCAATCTAGATCGTTAGATTAGGATGAGGTAGTATATTTAATCATTGAGCCCTAGTGGCTCAGTGGCAAAGAATCTGACTGCAGTGCAGGAGACACAAGAGACATAGGTTCAATCCCTGGGTCAGGAAGATCCCCTGGAGGAGGAAATGACAACCCACTCCAGTATTCTTGCCTGGGAAATCCCTTGGACAGAGGAACCTGATGGGGTACAGTCTAACAGGTCGCAAAGCGTTCAAANCCCTGGGTCAGGAAGATCCCCTGGAGGAGGAAATGACAACCCACTCCAGTATTCTTGCCTGGGAAATCCCTTGGACAGAGGAACCTGATGGGGTACAGTCTAACAGGTCGCAAAGCGTTCAAAATGACTAGTGACTGAACACAAAAACACACAGTATATTTAAAAGCCCTTGATTCAAGAAAAAATAGTAATATTAACAAGAGTCAATATATTTATAGTGAAAAATGTTAGCTGCTCAGTTGTGTCTCTTTGCGACCGCATGGACTGTAGCCCGCCAGGCTCCTCTGCCCGTGGGATCCTCCAGGCAGGAATACTGGAATGGGTAGCCTTTTCCTTCTACAGGAGACCTCCAAGACCGGGGAATCAAACCCAAGTCTACTGCATCGCAGGCAGATTCTTTACTGTCTGAGCCATCAGGGAAGTCCTCAATATATTTATAGGGCTTCAGTTTGCACATTACAACACAAAATCTAAAGAGTAAATTCTTCCTATATCCTAGCATAAACGAAAGATAAGGTCTCTCTGGGCTCTTTTATAGCATTCTAGAAGTTCTAAGTTTACAAGAGTACAGCTAAGAAGCAGGCTGAAGGAGTTAAGAGTGGTGAATGTGGCTTATATCCACAGGTGTGGGGCCAGGAAGCTAAAATGAATAATAAACCGAGGTTTTAATGGTGGAAGTGAACAATTAAGCACCAAGTAAATGTAAAAGTAGAGTGATAAGTTCTGGCAAAATGTATGTCGAGGGTCTTGCAACTATATTTCTGCATTGTGGCAAGACAATTAATGAAGGTGGCAGGAAAGCCAGCAAGTAATGCATTATAATTATCAATCAATAAGTGCAATGAATGCATTGATCAAAGTCTAAATATCTCCTGCATTAAATAGGGGCATAATGGAACTATAATTACTAGTACCGGTGGACTCCCAGAACAGTTTCTTCAAGGTCAGTCATAATACTGAAATGTGAAAATGCTGGGCAAATAGCCCAATTAGAGACATTTATAAGTTTGAGATAAAGGAAGCTGAAAGACAGCTGAATCAGTAAAAGATAAGAAGAATTTTCCATGCTTAGTACTTGCTGGGCTTCTGATTAGCCAACTGAGATTAAAACATAACCAAAGGGGCAAAAAGAAATAGAATACTTTCATTTATCAGGATGAAGTTGTATATTATATATATACTGTGTATGTTGAGAAATATACAAAATTACCTGTTAAGTCATTTATCCCTCAAATGGGAACAACAACAGCAAAATAATTTACTTGTTACAACTAAAGAGAACATGAAACTATATAAATATTACTTTAAATTCTATTTATCAGGGCTTTAAAAGGGCAAAAATATGATTCACGACAAAAATTCATGATTCCTTGTTTTTAAAATCGCTATGTACATCTTTTTGGTGTGTCAGTGTTATTGATTAGATTAGATTTGGTTTACTCAGGTTGCCTCAAACCAATTTAGCTGGCTAGCCTTAAGTGTTCTAGCTGACAGATCACTCTTCCCTGTGTCAGTTAGGGAATTGCAATGATTTTTTTTGAAGTCTGTAAAAAGTGGCATTAAGGATTTCCTCCATGCCAGGCATGACTATCGCCCTCAACCCTGCTTTGACATATCATTTATTCAAGGGTGTCCTTGTTGCCTTTCCCTCCTCTAAACTCAGTAATTATGGTGCCACACTATTTAGCCTTAGAGAAAAATTTCCAGAACAATTCCAGATAGTTCAGAACTCAGCAAGCTGTCAGTCCATTTGCTCCAGCAATGATACAACCATTTATATTGCAGAAGAATTCTATAGCCTTATGAAACAGTATGAACTCAAAATGATATTTTAACCTAAATTTAAAATATCCTCTTCCCCTGTGCAAAAACGTCTACCTGAGCTGCTTTCGGTGATGTATCTCTTTAAATATTCATGTCAATATTTATTATAATATCATTTTTAAATGAATTACATGAGTGAAAGTTTTAATTCTGCATCCGTACAGACAAATGGAACGATAATCAGAGGTGTTAAATATTCACTGACGTAACTTCAAATATGTCTCTTCCATCTCCAAATAATTCTTTCTAAATTCTTGCCCTTCGATAGTGCCATTTGCTACTTTCATTCATTATATTTAGCTACCAATCAACTAGTGAGACTGGTTTCTGTTCCACCATTTCTGGGATCACCCCTGACAACGTCAGCATCACAGTTGCCGAAGGTCTTTGTGGCCGTTGCTTTACTCCTTGATCTGTTCACTGTGTCATGTAGGTCCTTTTCATGCTCAGTTCTAATATGTATTTTCTCNTATATTTAGCTACCAATCAACTAGTGAGACTGGTTTCTGTTCCACCATTTCTGGGATCACCCCTGACAACGTCAGCATCACAGTAGCCGAAGGTCTCTGTGGCCGTTGCTTTACTCCTTGATCTGTTCACTGTGTCATGTAGGTCCTTTTCATGCTTAGTTCTAATATGTATTTTCTCTACCTCCTTCAGGTACCTACTTCTTTGGGATTGGCTTATACTTTTATATTACCAGTAGCTTCTTCTCCAAGTAGAGCACACTACCCCATGTTCCTAACTCATTAACTCAATCATTCCCATGTCAGGGTTCCAGCACTCCAGAAAATTTTTCTTTTCCAAAATTCCTTGTATTTACTTTTTTTTAAGTATCCAGTATTTTTTTTTTTTTAATATTTAGCTACCAATCAACTAGTGAGACTGGTTTCTGTTCCACCATTTCTGGGATCACCCCTGACAACTTCAGCATCACAGTTGCCGAAGGTCTTTGTGGCCGTTGCTTTACTCCTTGATCTGTTCACTGTGTCATGTAGGTCCTTTTCATGCTCAGTTCTAATATGTATTTTCTCTACCTCCTTCAGCTACCTACTTCTTTGGGATTGGCTTATACTTTTATATTACCAGTAGCTTCTTCTCCAAGTAGAGCACATTACCCCATGTTCCTAACTCATTAACTCAATCATTCCCATATCAGAGTTCCAGCACTCCAGAAAATTTTTCTTTTCCAAAATTCTTTGTATTTACTTTTTTTTAAGTATCCAGTATTTTTTTTTTTTTTCCGACCTCTCTGCGTAGGAGATCTCAATTCCCTGACCAGGGCTTAAACCAGAGCCCCTTGCATTGGAAATACGGAGTCTTAACCACTGGGCTTCCAAGAAAGTCCCCAGAAAATTGTATTTACTTTTTTTTAAGTATCCAGTATTTTTTTTTTTTTTCCGACCTCTCTGCGTAGGAGATCTCAATTCCCTGACCAGGGCTTAAACCAGAGCCCCTTGCATTGGAAATACGGAGTCTTAACCACTGGGCTTCCAAGAAAGTCCCCAGAAAAGCTTTCTAAACACACTGATATTGGCATTTTTTCCAGAGGAATTTCAACTGAATGCATCACAGTTTTTTTTTTTTTTTTTTTAAGAAAACATACGTAAAAGGGGGGAACTTTTAAAAACCTAAAGCATATTCTAATATACAAAAATAGATTTTAAAAGCTAGTGAGGGGTAATTTATTGACTAAGGTATTGTATTTACTTTTTTTTAAGTATCCAGTATTTTTTTTTTTTTTCCGACCTCTCTGCGTAGGAGATCTCAATTCCCTGACCAGGGCTTAAACCAGAGCCCCTTGCATTGGAAATACGGAGTCTTAAGCACTGGGCTTCCAAGAAAGTCCCCAGAAAAGCTTTCTAAACACACTGATATTGGCACTTTTTCCAGAGGAATTTCAACTGAATGCATCACAGTTTTTGTTTTTTTTTTTTTTAAGAAAACATACGTAAAAGGGGGGAACTTTTAAAATCCTAAAGCATATTCTAATATACAAAAATAGATTTTAAAAGCTAGTGAGGGGTAATTTATTGACTAAGGTTAATGATATGTGAAGGACTGGAGAGCACAATGATTGGGGAGGAAAGTGAGAGAAGCACGTTTTGGCATTCTATGTTTTAGTTGCTTATTGTATGTCCAAATGANTAAAATCCTAAAGCATATTCTAATATACAAAAATAGATTTTAAAAGCTAGTGAGGGGTAATTTATTGACTAAGGTTAATGATATGTGAAGGACTGGAGAGCACAATGATTGGGGAGGAAAGTGAGAGAAGCACGTTTTGGCATTCTATGTTTTAGTTGCTTATTGTATGTCCAAATGAATATATCAAGTCACCACTGCATTATATTGCAAATATACGTGTGTGTAATCTTAATATTATACAAATATTCATTATTTCTAGATGTCACTCCAGCTTCCATCCCAGTTTTTTGTTCTCCTTCCTGATAAAATTCTCCACAAGCTGCTTGCTGACTCTGCTTCCTTTCTTCCTTGGTCCTTTCTGCCCACTCGAGGCTGGAGGCGTCTCCCTGAGTTCACAGTGACAATCCATGAACTTTTTGTTGTTCAGTCTCCGAGCCGTGTCCCGACTGTTTGCAACCCCATGGACTGTAACCCGCCAGGCTGCTCTGTCCATGGAAGAATTCTCCAGGCAAAAATACCGGAGTGAGTTGCCGTTTCCTTCTCCAGGGAATCTTCCCAACCCAGGGATCGAACCCATTTCCTGCTTGGCAGGGTGGACTCTTTATCACTGAGCCACCTGGGAAGATATACAAAGGTCGTTCACTATCAAATCAGTAGTGTAATCACTGCAATTCCCTGGAATGCAGATGCATATAGTGCAATAGCTACTTGATAGCTTTATTGGATGTTTTATAATCAGCCATAATTTAGCATGGCAAAACATAACTGTCATTTTCTCCCCAAATATTTTTATTTTTAGTCTTTCTCATATTAGTAATTTTAATAAATGTACTATCCATCATTGTCTACTTTTATTTCATTAAAGTTTACTAAAATTGTATGTAAACATACACAGTATGTTGATTTGTATAATAAAACTTTATTAAAATTTATAAAAAATATTATTACCAAAAACAACAATGAAACCTAGACATAATCTTGATGTACACCTTTTTTCATTACACCCAACAGCAAGATCTGCAGCTTTGTCTCCAAAACATAAATGAACTTTTCCTGTTTTTCTCCATATCTACAGTTGCTACCATAGTCCTATCACTCAGCTTTCATGGTTCCCATACAACAGCTAGAATGGCCTTTTAGTATACATTAGATCATGTAACTCTACTATAGAACATTGTGCAATGATCTGTTAAACATTCAGAATTAAATCCAGTATCTATATATACCATGACTTACAAGCCTTTCATAACTTGGTCTTTGCTTATTACAACTATTCCTCTCCCCCCCGAATACAATACAGCCGCCTTGCATTTTCTGTTCCTTGTCCTAGCTATAGTTTGGACCACTCTGCATATGGAAATTTCCATAGGCAGATTTCTTAGTACTCCAGATGCCAATTAAATCAGATAAGTTTTAGAGAGTGAAGAGCTACTTATGTTAATTTGATCAGAGGCTACATCTATACCGCTGCTTAGTTTCATTGGTTTCGTAGAACTTGTCACTGCTTAAAGCTATCTTACTTATTGATTTGCTTTTTTTCCTCCTCTTTCCGCCAACTAGAATTTATGCTTCAGAAGAAGAAGGTCATTGTAAATATCGCTGAGTGTTGAAGCCTCATCACCTGGAACACCTAGCTATAGGATAAGATCCAAAATGAATAAACCAAATAAATGAATACAGTTGTGAATATTTTCTCATTATAGAATCAAAAGTTTTGCTCTAGGCCTTTAACATCAATTTATCTTTGTAGTGTGTATTTAGTTTGATAAGCCCCTTTAGACGTAAATGCTTCTATCATTCCTAAAGCCAACAAGAAAATGAGGAAATAATAAATTGTGGGTGCTCAGTCCAAAAAGCTGGCTCTTCTCATTCCAACTTCCAAATATGACTCATATTTCCTGAGTTTCTTAACAATTATGTGATTTTTCTTTTTCTGAAAACAATTCCCTAAGGCGTTACATCTCGGCGCCTGTTGACAGCGGTGGCTCTCCACCCCTGCTGTCCTCGGCAGCTCCTATTCCTGCTTCTGGCTCTGCTCCCCTGAGCAGAACCCCTCTCCTTAGTCACTGTGGCATTCGTCACTCTTGGAGTGCCCAGACAACACCAGTAGTTTCCCTGGGGCTTCCTCTCTCACTTCGTTTGATCTGTGGCTACTTTGTCTTCTTTGCACTCAACTCTAGCGTGTTTCTCATCCTCAGCCTCGCAGCCCTTTGGAGTGGATAGTTAACCTGCTGTGACAGCCTTTCCTTTGTATTGTTGTATATTTAGCAGCATCCTTAGCCTCTTCCCACTAGATCCAGTGACTCCTCCCAGCTGTGACAACCGCAAATGTTCCCAGATAATGACAAGTCTCCTTAGGACCCCGAGTCACCCACCCACCCACGAGAAACACCGCTCTCGTGGACAAGTCACTGAATGAGACTT
Source organism: Oreotragus oreotragus (assembly GCA_006410675.1). Lineage (NCBI taxonomy): Eukaryota > Metazoa > Chordata > Mammalia > Artiodactyla > Bovidae > Oreotragus > Oreotragus oreotragus. The sequence goes on along the minus strand of SJYX01022521.1, from coordinate 62,493 downwards.
TCTACAAAATATCTCTTCCCTTGACTTCCACGGTCTGATTGTCTCTTATTCGTTACCTGTTTGCTGCTGCTTCTTTGTCTTTTATGAGAAATGATGTCCTGGAATTCCTAAGGTTCAGTTCTTCGTTTTTCTCTTTTCATTCTATATGTATCCTATAAAAGTTATGGGCGACCGGGGAAATCTAGTTGCCCATAACTTCAACATTACCTTAAAAGCTGTTTTCTCTGGCAAGAGCCCTAAAGTCCCGGTAGAGGTCTTACGTCTTTGTTATACACTCTTTCAAGACTGTTGCATTCCTTCAGAGTGCTAATCTCAGATTGTAAGTCTTATGTAATGCATTCATAGTTTTCATACTGTTTTTATTAATGTCTGTCTCCTACGTAAGACTATAAGCTCCCTGAGAGCTGGATCAGTTATATATTTTGTTTGCCATGTATTCCAATAAGGCTCAAAATACCCTGAACCGAATTCTAGGAACAACTTGGATTTCCCCAGGCTAGACATAAAATATACTCTTTGAATAGCCTTCTTAACTAAGATTATCTCTGACAATACCAGCTTAGGCATTTTCAATAAACCCTGTACATTCCAGTTCTGTAGATTCAGTCTTCTCTCACTTAGAAGATTTGTCTTGATGTAAAGCTTTCAGTACTATCAATAACTTCATTCAGGAAAATGTAGTTACTGTCTGTTAGGTTTAACCGGGACATATGAACCGTTGCTCATTTGTTTCATTTTTGTTCCACAGGAACACGGCACTTTTCATGTACTTTCTTTTTAGGTTTTTTATTCTAGTTTTTTGGGTTTTTTTTTTTTTTAAAGAAGATTTTCTTCTTGTTTCTATTTTTAGAAACTGGTTTGATTTGGCCAGTTTTCTTCTTTGGGCCTGAAGCCTTTGTTTGCGCTCTGTTGCCTGTGGACCAATAACCTTGTAGGCTAAAGGCCAGTATCACGAGTATGTCTCCTACCCTGACAACACACTTACCTATTAGCAAACATTTCTTATGGTTCAAGCTGCATGACATGAACTTTTTAACCTTATCTTAACATAACCTGAAGTCAGGACATGGCAGCCCCCACGAGACCTTACAAGGTACTCAATTCAGTTCAGTCGCTCCATCATGTCCGACTCTTTGCGACCCCATGAGTCGCAGCACGTCGGGCCTCCCTGTTCATTGCCATCTCCCAGAGTTCACTCAGACTCACGTCCATCGAGTCCGTGATGCCATCCAGACAGACATGTCTAAAACTTAGTCCTGAACCATGCCCGATGCTTTACTACAAAAAAGCACATAGCCCCTCAAAAATAAGTGCCAAATATGATGATCATCTTCACGTATATGTTGTCAGAGATATACCATTATCAAGAAACAGAGATAGCAATGGAAATGCAGTTTAATTCAGCATCAAAAATANGACAGACATGTCTAAAACTTAGTCCTGAACCATGCCCGATGCTTTACTACAAAAAAGCACATAGCCCCTCAAAAATAAGTGCCAAATATGATGATCATCTTCACGTATATGTTGTCAGAGATATACCATTATCAAGAAACAGAGATAGCAATGGAAATGCAGTTTAATTCAGCATCAAAAATATCTTACCCCTTCAGCAAATGTTAACTGAGGGATGATGCTTGCCTGGCACTCTTCTAGACTTTCAGTATATCAATGCACAAAACACACACACACACAAAATTCAAATAGAAAATTCTTGCTCTAAAGGATTGTCTCCACAAGTAACACACAGTGAGGATGTAGTTGAGTGATTTTTTTTTTTTTTTATTTCTGAGCTTCAGTATTCCCATTATAAAGGGCAGATTGATAATATCAAATTAATCCTTGGAAAGTCTAATTTAGAGGGAGGACTGGTACAGTGCTTGGAATAAGAAAATATCAGTTGTTTGTGGGTTTTCGTTCTTTTTTTTTTTTTTTTTAGATTATTCCTACAGTCTCTCCCAAAATAACACATCAGATTCTGAGCTATGCATTAGCAATCTCATGACCCTAACTTTCATATCTACTAAATAGACTTAGGTCAAAATGATAAAAGCCTCCTCAGAAAACCTGGTATAATTGAAACCTGATACAAACTAACTACAGTAATAATCATTTTACAACTGAAGATCTTTAAACTTTTTGTGTGTGTGTGTGTGTGTGTGTGTGTGTGTGTGTGTTTTAAAGGAGGAATTAAAGTTCAGTTGTAGGGATGGCTGTACTTCTGAAACAGAGGGGTAAATCCTAAAAATGATCCTCTCACAGTTACGTTCAGGTGCTTCCCTGCTAGGCACCCTCCTACGGGGATGCTCACCATCAGGGTCTGCACATGAGAACAGGGGCTGCCTCCTGACATTTCCCAACCTCGGATACCGTGTCTACCCCACCCACTCCTGATGTTCCCATTCACCTTGGTGCCTGTAGTCTCGGCTCCAGCAAGGAAGCAAAAGGTCAAGAAGAAAGTCACCAGGCAACTTGTGTGTACAAGAGAGGAGGGATCCAAAGAAAGATGGCTTGCAGAGTGAGTTGGATGACAGCAGTCAGTCTGTGGGAATTTCTTTTCCATGGGTTATGAGATTTTGTCAAAAGGAAGTATTTCTCCCAAAATTGGGAGCATGCAAACTACCAATCAGTTTAGCTTTGTGTTGTATGCTAGCTTAAAAAAGAAAATATAATGTTTAAAGAAATGCCTTTATGATAGATTTTGTAAATAGATTGTCACAGGATAACCTGTTCTCTGGGCTTTCTTGGTGGCTCAGTGGTAAAGAATCCTCCTGCCAATGGAGGAGCTACAGGACATGCAGGTTCAATCCCTTGGTCAGGAAGATCCCCTGGAAGAGGGTAAGGCAACCCACTCCAGCATTCTTACCTGGAGAATCCCATGGACAAAGGAGCCTGGCAGTCCATGGGGTCACAAAGAGTTGGACACCACTGAGCAACTAAACAACAACAACCTATTCCCCAGCTGTGATCACTTCATGTGGGTGTCGTCTGAAAAAATTGTGTATGGTAGATGATCAATAAAAGGATGTTTTAAGGCAAAAGAAAGAACTCACAAGGATTGGAAAGAATAAAACTTTTTCTTGCAGATGATTAATTGTGTATGCTTCCTAAGAATTTATTATGAATAATAAAGAATTAGATAAGGTTACAGATTGTAAGAGCAAGAAAATAATACATTAATTGTGCAGTAGGCAAAAGAAAAAATGTCATCAATATTTACACTGGAATCACAAAATATAGGATGTGTAACAACATTGGTGGGTACACTGAGACTAAGAGACATTGCTGAAAATTAATGAAGACAAAGAAATGGAAAACATGTCACCTTCATGACTGGATGACTTAATGTTGTCAGGTTAGCAATACTTTCCAAATGAATCTTTACTTTCAGTGAAGTGCCAATCAGTATCGCAGCAGGCATATTCAAAAATTAATAGGGAAGTGAAAAGACCCTAGACAGTCAAAATAATCTTTAAAACGATGAACAAACTTGTGGAACTTGCTATATCATTTCAGGACTTTCTCAAAAGCTACAAAAATGGGGAAATTATGTAAGAATAGAAAGATCAATCAATGTGATTGATAATTAAAAAAATAGAAAAGCAATTAAAATAGAAAAAAAAACTATAAGGGCAAAAAAAAATTTTTAATAAGAGGCCTAAATTTTCCTATTGAAAATAAGGGAAGAAATTCCTCCTCAATCTCTTTTTTTAAGCCTGTACTTTAGAAAACTTGCAATTATAACTTCTTTCTTAGTCTCTTTGAAATGTATGTACATCTTTTCAAAAGCTAAATAAGTCTCTCACCAGCTTAGCAACATAGGAATATCTTTCTCAAAGAACTGGGAACCATCTCTTTGAAATGTCATCATCAAAGAAGTGAACACCCGGTTTCTGGGAGGTGAGGCTGCGGGAGGGGTGGTAGAAGTCTAACCTGGACCAAGGCTGAGGCCTTGCTCCAAAGCTACATCCTGTCATTAAGACAGAAGTAAAAGAAAGGAAAAGGTGAACTCCACTTAAAATCCTTTACCTAATACATTAGGTTAAGAATTTTGTCTACACAAGTATAAACTGTAAAGTACTGAGTTCTCCTAAGTGCACAATTGAAGAATTTAGACTTCCATTCAAATCCCACCTGTCTTAACCTCCATCCTTTCAGAAGTAAATTAATAATTGAGTAGAGCATGCAAGGTCTCTCAAGTGAGGCTGTAAAACCTTATCCTGTCTACCGTGTGTAGATATTAAACATCCCGTGGCACTCTTTTACAAATATAGAGTTAATCCTGATATGACCTTGGTCAAACTCCTTTTTTCTTTTTCATTTGTAGATTGTAGCAGGCTCCAACAGCAGCTCATTGAACTCTGTATCATGTGGCCGTCACTTTCATGTAGTAATCATAAGCTTTAAAAAACATTTAGATATCAGAATTTTTTTAAGTATGTACATTATACTGGTTTCTTATACAACATTTAATAAAATGCTACAATGTTATATATATGAGACAAAATATGTACATTATACTGGTTTCTTATACAGCATTTAATAAAATGCTACAATGTTATATATATGGGCATGCATACACATTATGTTTGTATACTTACCTATACTGTATGTAATAGATAGATATAGGTTTTCATTTGAGATTACTGAAGGGATTAGCAATGCTTAACTACAAGTCAAATCAATGTCTCTCCATAAATGGAAATGGTTTCATAGCTTTATCTTGAAGGAAATTAATAATTAGCCATGCAAATTTTAATAAGTGTTGTGTTAGTTGCTCAATCATGTCTGACTCTTGGTGACCCATGGACTGTAACCCACCAGGTTTGTCTGTCCGTGGAATTCTGCATGGCAAGAATACTGGAGTGGGTAGCCATTCTCGTATCCAGAAAATCTTCCTGACCCTGGGATTAAACCCGGGTCTCCAGCATTTCAGGCAGATTCTTTACCATCTAAGTGACCAGGGAACCCTATATAATGTAATAGAATAATATCCATATATTGAATCAATATTAAGTCAAATCCCATAGAGGAATTGAGTATCTTTGTGGGAGGAGGGTTATGAAACTAGAACATTTTGAATAGTAAATGATCTATGATCACAAACCTGTGATTTTAGGCACTAGCCATATTTAACTTTTTCAGATTAAGAAAAAATATAGCCTATCTGCTTAAAACAGAAAAATAAATTTCAAAGAATATGCCTATGATCCCTGAAAGATGACACTTTAACAAGCTATATGTTGTTTAATAGCCAGTGAACCAATAAAGTTTTCAGTAGTTCTTCCATTCACTTGTCAAATTATATTAAATTTTTACTTAATTTTATAGATACGGTACTGTGAATAATTACTAATTCTATCCATAAAAGAGAAGGTACAACTTTGAAAAGACTAACATCACTGAGCAACGGTTGTTAGTTAATTTTATTTGAAGCTATCACTAGAAATTGGAGGTTTGCAAATACCTGATTAAGACTTTTCCAAGAAGTTACTTTATTAATGTTCATTCTACAATGTTTATTACATGCTTTTTTTGGATCAACAAGTTGTTAATTTTGTTCTAAAATGTAACCATCCTCATGATGAAATGTTCTTCTTGTATAGATGATAAATTATGGGCTCAGAAGAATTTACCTTTTCTTCTTTGAAATATTGTTATTCATTACTCTTAATTTCCTTACAATATCTTTATTCTCACTATAATTCATAAAAGGTGCTCCAAAAAGGCATATAGATGAGTTATTGGACTCTACTGGCAACTCCACAAGGACTTTTGCAAATAGTAATATAGCACAGACTCATACTTTATCCTGTTATAATCTCTATAATTTATATTAAATAACAAATTGAAACTATTTTGTGTTAAATAAGTTGTAAATGACATTTGTTCAAAGTAAAAAAAAAAATCCTTCTCTAAGCTTTTATAATATTCTCAAGTGTCAGATAACTTAGTCTGACAGTTTGTTGCTGCTGCTAAGTCATTTCAGTTGTGTCTAACTCTGTGACCCTATAGACAGCAGCACCCCAGGCTCCTCTGTCCATGGGATTCTCTAGGCAAGAATACTGGAGTGGGTTGCCAGTTCCTTCTCCAGTCTGACAGTTTGGGATTAGTTAAAAAAAAAAAAAGAAAACTGAGTCATGACTATTTGTTTCCCATCCCCTGATGCATTCAGGATTGCTCAGCAAGTTTTCAGGACTTAACTCTGTGTTCCAGGCCTATTTTGTGGAAATCATTTTTGTTCTTCACTAACTAACCTGCTTTACATCAAATTCTGATATGTATTATTGTAAATTGTAGCATGGCTGGAAAGGAATGACTATATAACCTAGTTGCTTGGTGACCCCATTTCCGAAAGGGAAGTCTGGGTAATACAATGGAAAGCTTATAAACTTAAAATTAACTGAGTCTTCTGCTCCAAATATTCTTCCCCACGTAACTTGCTTTGACCATCAACTTGTCTTCCCTAAACTCTACAATCTCTGTATGGCTTTTTCTGAGGTTTTAGTTTAAATTTAGACCATATCTCTCCTCTATCTCATTCTCTTCTCCCTCCTTGCTTTTGTTTTTTTTTTTTTCCTGTAAGCCATTTATCAGCTTCTACTTAGTTGCTGTATCCTGCTTGACATGTAGCACACATGGCTTTTAACTGAGTATTCTCACTGCTGCTCTGCCATCCCTCCTAACATTGATGTCCTTCATTTTGCTGTCCATATGCTTCATTTATCCTATGCTGTAGTATGTTGTTAATATCAGTAGTTTAATCCAGTAGCTACCTCTTTACTCTTGTTCAGTTCCTAAGTCGTGTCTGATTCTTTGAGACCCCATGGACTGCAGCACACCAGGCTTTCCTGTCCTTCACTATCTCCTGGAGTTTGCTCAAACTCATGTCCATTGAGTCGGTGAGGCCATCCAACCATCTCATCCTCTGCTGCCCTCTTCTCCTTTACCCTCAATCCCTCCCAGCAGCAGGGTCTTTTCCAATGAGTCGGTTCTTTGCATCAGGTGGCCAAAGTATTGGAACTTCAGCTTCAGTTCTTCCAATGAATATTCAGAGTTGATTTCCCTTAGGATGGACTGGTTTGATCTCCTTGCAGTCCAAGGGACTGATACCTGGCTGGGACTTTCCCAACATCTCCTAAGCTCTTCTTTAGTTCTTACTCCAAAAAGAAGCTACTCATCCCAAGGTCTGCCTTGAACAGCTCCAGGTTCCACATTCACTTTGTTTTTCTGCAGTCCGAATTTTACATATCTTGATGTGGATGGGAGGGTGGGGGGTTTGGGGGTGTTATGCTTAGAGCTCAGTGCCCTGGCTCAGTTTATTCTGTTTTTTCCTTGTTGTAAGATGGGAGTGACAACCTTCCAGCCCGTTCAATGTCAGAACTGCAACTTATCTTTTTTCAAATGGCACCAAGATGGTGAATAACGGTATATTCGAGTTTCATGTATCACAGAACTGAGAACGTATTGTACTCCCTTACTGGCCATGAGCATTCTGAAATGAGGTAAACCTCACGACACACTGCACACCATTTAAAATTCAATGGCTTTCTAATACAAAACACTAAATACACACCAGAATACTGGAGGGAGCGAGGATTTTACTTAGTATTTACTCTTCCTGTGGCATAGTTTATTGTATGGTGAACACACATACATACTCTTCTGTAGTCAGCATATATAAAAACAGCTCACTAAAATTTTGCCACACATCAGGCAGTGTGCTTGGTACTGGTGATTCAAAGGGGGAAAACAAACACATCCTGTACCCCAAAAATGTTTGTGTACTTGACCCTTGACCCCCTCCACCCCTCACACAGCTGAAAATCCAAATAGTGCTATCTCTGCCTCAAAACAAAATGATTCATCCAAGGACAGGAAGATGAAACAGTTTGGATAGAATCTGAACTCAAAGTTTTTTACTCCATATACTATTATTTATAACCAAACACAAACTTTTCCCAACACAAAGAATGGTAAGCTGAAAATAACCTACATTTAAGTGGACTGCATAGTTCAAACCCATGTTGTTCAAGGATCAACTGTAATTATGTATGAAGGAGGTAAATAAGTAACAAAAGCCCTCTGTAGACCCCTGCCTGTATTTAGCCCAAACTTAGTATCTTCCATAGTGATATTTGATAATATTAATGACATTAATTCTAATAATTTAAATATAAAACCTGATATTTCCATCCATGTTATTTAGAAAGGTCATCTCACTACCAAGCTAAGCTAAATAGCCATATGAATTTGCCAAGAAGCTTGTGCATGCTTCTGTGTGGGTTGGTGGGTGTGTGCCATGAAACATGATAGCACAAACACCAGAAAACTGAGTGTGCCCCCTCCTTGAGATCAGCCCTGGGCTCACATACACTGTGAAATCACATTTTGAAATGCAATTTGACAACAATTTATTGGGAACCAATAATTTTACTCTGAAAGTTTTCTCTATCTTTTTATTTAATAATTGAGTCATTATTGTGAAATATTCCAAGTATTTCCAGATGGACAAACAGGGGTCTGATATTTGCATTGCTAGTTTCATTAAACTACCATTCTCCATCCTCTTAAGCAAATGAAGTCACTCAGTCCTGTCGGACTCTTTGCAACTCCATGGACTATAGCCTATCAGGCTCCTCCATCCATGGGATTCTCCAGGCAACAGTACTGGAATGGGTCGCCATTTCCTTCTCCAGGGGATCTTCCCAACCTGGGCATCGATCCTGGGTCTCCTGAATTGCAAGCAGATGCTTTACCATCTTGAGCCACCAGGGAAGCCCTCTCCTCCATCCTCTTAGTAACACAGTAACATAGACATCAGTGGACACATATGTGTGTTTGCATATTCTTAAGCACTGTTTCATATACTGTAAAGTAAATCTTTACTGGGGTATTTATTTTGTAAAATGGTGCCTTGCAAAAATTAGAAGGTGAAAGTTGAATGAGAAATGGGTGTCTTATTCTTTCCAAAAGCATATTGACAAAATCATCTCAAAACATTATTAGGAATACAGTTTTGCTGACATGGCTGTTTTGTCTAATTAAAATAATTACATTTTATTTAATTAAAAATAACCAAATGCTAATTTGGTTTTCTCTTTCTTTATTGAATTATACAAAGCTTTAATTTTCATTTTGTTCACCAGCATGTTCAGTGCTAGAAGAAATTTCAAACCAAACAATTTTGCAAGTGCTAAAATTATTTTTTCCATTTGTAACTCCTTAATCTAATTTAGAAGTATGCAGTTTAAAATGTGAAGATTGCAAAACACATACTGAATTTGGTCTTTGGAGCAAGACTGCCAGCTGAAAATGACCATAGCCTGAAAATGTCTTTTTCTTTTTTTTGCATACTGATGAGAGTTTGTGGTTTCTACTTCTGCAGATGGTAGTCTATCTTATTTCATAACCATTTTAGAGATAAAGAAATTTTGCCATGTTTCTCTCTAGCACATATTTGTTAGACCAAGAAAAGAAATCCTAGCTCTATTTCTTACTTTTTCGCTCTTTACCTCTCTGGAATAAGTGCCAAAAATAAAATTAATAACTCTACCTTCTTACTCTCATAGATGACAGAAACTTTATTGCTTCAGAGAAAGAAAAGACTGTTACATTCTATTTCACTGATTTCATAATTTTCTAGTTACTGTTTCCAGTTGTCTCTTATCAGACTGTTCTGAAGAGAATCAGCAAGGAGTTAAAGAGACAGACAGTCTGACCCCTGGAATGCTGGGCCACCTTCCCTCACAGAGAAATGTGGGACTTCTTTGCATGCTTCAGTTTTCATCCTTTGGATGAGTTACGGAATTCTGTAGCTCATTATTGGCCATAAACCATGACAAAGTGGAAAAGGAGACTGTTGGTAGCAACAGCACCTCAGACAGCTTGGAAAAAGAAAGGGAGCCTCCATAGTGCAAAATGCAGTTTGGGAGCAAATAGCTCTCTGATTGGAAACTATCCTGGGAAGAATCTAGAGAACAAGGACAGCCCTCATATGAGTTTTTAGTACATGTGGAAGTTTTATTCTACAAGTGTCAGAAAAACTAATAATTGGACTCAGCTATAAAAGCATGTTTTCTAACTAGGGCAGACATATTAAGAAGTGTTTGGGTTCTAGATTAATATTCTGTCATCAAATGGCAATGTATTTAGGATTGTTGAATCTTTTTGAGGCCCAAGGTATTTATTATGTGAAAAAAAAGCAACTCTCTTTCAAATGACCTTTGACAAATGTTGTTTTCTCTCATAATGAACTGAAGGAGTTAATAGTAAGTGCAAACATATGGCAAATTTTAACCTGGCATACTGATTTACACTTCTCTGAGTGGTCCTACAGAGCCCACTGGGATGCTGATGTCTAGGCCAGCAATTTGGTAGCTTATGAAGTGTGTGTGTTAGTCGTTAAGTTATGTCTGACTCTTTGTGACCCCATGGACTATAGCCCACCAGGCTCCTCTGTCCAAGGAGTTCTCCAGGCAAGAATACTAGAGTGTGTAGTCATTCCCTTCTCCAGGGGATCTTCCTGACCCAAAGGTCAAACCCAGGTCTCCTCCATTGCAGGCAGATTGTTTATCATCTGAACCAACAAGGAGAGTGTTCAGAAAATCCAGGGCCCCATCAGTCGGAGCTTCCAGTGGAGCAGGACAGGTTTGGGGGTTTGTTTGGTTGGTTGGTCCATTGGTTTCTTTTTGCTTTCTTTAGCTGCACTGGGTCTTCATTGCTGTGTGCTAGCTTTCTCAAGTTGTGCCAAGTGGGGGCTACTCTCTAGCTGTGGGGCACGGACTTCTCAATGCAGTGGCGTCTCTTCTTGCAGAGCACGGCTCTAGGTGCACAGGTTTCAATAGTTGTGGCACATGAGCTTAGTTGCTCCACAGCATGTGGGGTCCTCCCAGACCAGGGATCACATCCATGTTCCCTGCACCAGGAGGTGGATTCTTATCCACTAGACCACCAAGGGAGCCCAGGACACTATGATGGGCGCTTGGCTGCGGCAGGTACCCGGAAGGTCAGGCTACCCCGCTCCAAGCAGCCACTCTGGCAGCCCCAGAGGAGTGTGGCACATGATGGTCTTGGTGTAAAGCTTAGTAGCAACTGATCACAAGGGACAGAAGCCTGGCAGTGTGTGCGCACGGTCGTGTCTGACTCTTTGTGACCCCATGGACTGTAACTCTCCAGGCTCTTCTGTGCATGGAATTTTTCGGGCAAGAATACTGGAGTGAGTCACCATTTCCTCTTCCAGGGGATCTCCCCAACCCAAGGATGGCAGCCACCTCTCCTGTGTCTTCTGTGTTGCAGGCAGATTCCGCTGAGCCACTGGGAAAGCCCTAACAGTCTGGTAGCTAGTCTTTGTCAAATATTCTCTCTTAGAGCAAGCATCTAAGTTTTAAGGTAAGCCTGAGCGACTTGACAAAGACAGAGAGAGTGAAACAACTTCCAGATAATCCCATAGGAATGCGAAAGAGCAATCTCTTCTGTTCTTTTGCTCAGATTCCTAACAAGCTGCGTGGGAAGCATTTATTCTTTGTGGTCTATCGTCTTCTAACATCCGAGGACAAAGTAACTTCTATATACACAAATTATACCATGTGGGGGAAAATGACAATAGTGTCAGGAACAGAGTGACAAGGACTAAGTAATTCAGAAACTAGTTTCTTTTCTTTCGTCTCCTTATAAAGTACTTTTGGCATGTGATTGATAGATATTGTGTTAAATCTAGGAGGAGAAGTTCCAGGAGAAAACTTAGATGTAAACTTTATCCTTTTCTTCATATCCAAAACATACATACAGAAAGAAGCAAGTGAAGTCTCAAGGTCATACTGCTCCAGCATTCAAAAGGACAGAGTTCAGTGTCCTGTAGGGTGCACAGGCCTTAAACCCAATTCATTATGTGAAGGGCTAGAAGGAAATAAAAGGCTTCTTCCATCAACGTGCGTGCTAAGTCGCTTCAGTTGTGTCCTATTCTTTGGATCCTATGGACTGTAGCCCACCAGCCTCCTCTGTCCGTGGGATTCCCTAGGCAAGAATGTTGCAGTGGGATGACATGCCGTGTTTCATCTGTAAATCATTCTAAGGCCTGGGTAGAATCATATGGTAAAGGCAGAGTCGTGGTTTTGAATTTTAAAAATTTAAAGCCATTTGTGTTTTATCCAAGAACATTTTTTATTTTGCTTAATTGGAGCCTGATTGCAGTTGCTAATATTAGAAATACTACATCATTTGTACTCATGGGCATATTGCATCAATTCTCAAGTAGTTTCTACATATGTGGTCCTTACAAATCTCCATGTTAATGTTTTTAAGGCCTCTCTCTGACACAAAAATCACATACAGGGTGTGTTCAGTAAACAATATCAATTAATAATGTAATTGCTCATCTAGAATTAAAATATCATTCTTATGTATATATTCTGTTTTAGTAGATAGCATTGTTGTGAGAAGTAGAAAATGTTACCTGATAGAAACTATATATACTACTACATTTTTTATTCTTTAAAGCCTCTAAGGACTAAGAGCAGAAATGATATCATACAGATATTTGATTTTAATTATTGTTACAAATGTTTCATATTATTATTTTGCCTATTGTATTGCATGCAATGGCTGTTACCAAAACTCTTGAACATCACTTCAATTAATGGTTGAATTGCTACTCTTGGCAAGATGTAAATGATGGATACTGCTGGGTATTAGAATGAATGCTGCAGATTAAGTTACTGTTTTACCTTTGTCCTTTAGCTACATGCATAGGTATACATACATAACTACATAGGTAGCCTTTCTACTCATTTACCTTCCTATGATAAACTTTTTAACCCAAGAGAATCCTTCTTTCTTTGCTCATGATTGTCCTTCTGCTCATCTCTATTTCTCATATGGAAGTTGCCCCCCAATCTTTGATGACTATTTGGTAATCAATTAATGACTAATAATTAGCTATAGAGGTATATAATATTACCAAGATCTTAATTTATATAAAAACTTAAGAAAATTCATAAGTGGGCCCATAGGGCTTCCAGTTTCTGCATGTCATAGCTCATCACATTTGCCTTGCTTTCTAGCTAGAGCAGCCCTTTCCAAGGTGCGCTCCATAGCCTGGGTCTTCGGGACAGGACTCTGCTTCTCCATCACTGCTGAAAACCTGCACTTCACCTCCCTGTGGGGGCTTCTCTGCCCACTGAGACCCTAGATTGTTGCTGTCCTCATCCAATGATCTCACCCCAGAGGAGACAAGGATTATAGGGGCAACTCTTCTGCTTCCTAAATACCAAAAAGATTTAGGAACCTGCAGCATCGGTATGTTAGGAATCCAGAAATTTGAAGCACCCTTGAATATCTTCTCTGAGACAAAAGATAAAATGTTGCTTCTCACATTCTATCACATTCAGTTCAGTTCAGTTCAGTTCAGCCACTCAGTCATGTCCAACTCTTTGTGACCCCATGAATCGCAGCATGCCAGGCCTCCCTGTCCATCACTAACTCCCAGAGTTCACTCAAACTCATGTCCGTTGAGTCGGTGATGCCATCTAGCCATCTCATCCTCTGTCGTCCCCTTCTCCTCCTGCCCCCAATTCCTCCCAGCATCAAGGTCTTTTCCAATGAGTCAACTCTTCACATGAGGTGGCCAAAGTATTGGAGTTTCAGCTTCAGCATCAGTCCTTCCAATGAACATCCAGGACTGATCTCCTTTAAGATGGACTGGTTGGATCTCCTTGCAGTCCAAGGGACTCTCAAGAGTCTTCTCCAACACACAGTTCAAAAGCAACAATTCTTCAGCACTCAGCTTTCTTCACAGTCCAACTCTCACATCCATACGTGACCGCTGGAAAAACCATAGCCTTGACTGAAGTGAAGTGAAGTGAAATGAAGTCACTCAATCATGTCCGACTCTTTGCAACCCCATGGATGGTAGCCTACCAAGCTCCTCTGTCCGTGGGATTTTCCGGGGACAAGTACTAGAGTGGGTTGCCATTTCCTTCTCCAAGGGATCTTCCTGACCCAGGGATTGAACTCGGATCTCCNGTATTAGAATGAATGCTGCAGATTAAGTTACTGTTTTACCTTTGTCCTTTAGCTACATGCATAGGTATACATACATAACTACATAGGTAGCCTTTCTACTCATTTACCTTCCTATGATAAACTTTTTAACCCAAGAGAATCCTTCTTTCTTTGCTCATGATTGTCCTTCTGCTCATCTCTATTTCTCATATGGAAGTTGCCCCCCAATCTTTGATGACTATTTGGTAGTCAATTAATGACTAATAATTAGCTATAGAGGTATATAATATTACCAAGATCTTAATTTATATAAAAACTTAAGAAAATTCATAAGTGGGCCCATAGGGCTTCCAGTTTCTGCATGTCATAGCTCATCACATTTGCCTTGCTTTCTAGCTAGAGCAGCCCTTTCCAAGGTGCGCTCCATAGCCTGGGTCTTCGGGACAGGACTCTGCTTCTCCATCACTGCTGAAAACCTGCACTTCACCTCCCTGTGGGGGCTTCTCTGCCCACTGAGACCCTAGATTGTTGCTGTCCTCATCCAATGATCTCACCCCAGAGGAGACAAGGATTATAGGGGCAACTCTTCTGCTTCCTAAATACCAAAAAGATTTAGGAACCTGCAGCATCGGTATGTTAGGAATCCAGAAATTTGAAGCACCCTTGAATATCTTCTCTGAGACAAAAGATAAAATGTTGCTTCTCACATTCTATCACATTCAGTTCAGTTCAGTTCAGTTCAGCCACTCAGTCATGTCCAACTCTTTGTGACCCCATGAATCGCAGCATGCCAGGCCTCCCTGTCCATCACTAACTCCCAGAGTTCACTCAAACTCATGTCCGTTGAGTCGGTGATGCCATCTAGCCATCTCATCCTCTGTCGTCCCCTTCTCCTCCTGCCCCCAATTCCTCCCAGCATCAAGGTCTTTTCCAATGAGTCAACTCTTCACATGAGGTGGCCAAAGTATTGGAGTTTCAGCTTCAGCATCAGTCCTTCCAATGAACATCCAGGACTGATCTCCTTTAAGATGGACTGGTTGGATCTCCTTGCAGTCCAAGGGACTCTCAAGAGTCTTCTCCAACACACAGTTCAAAAGCAACAATTCTTCAGCACTCAGCTTTCTTCACAGTCCAACTCTCACATCCATACGTGACCGCTGGAAAAACCATAGCCTTGACTGAAGTGAAGTGAAGTGAAGTCACTCAATCATGTCCGACTCTTTGCAACCCCATGGATGGTAGCCTACCAAGCTCCTCTGTCCGTGGGATTTTCCAGGGACAAGTACTAGAGTGGGTTGCCATTTCCTTCTCCAAGGGATCTTCCTGACCCAGGGATTGAACTCGGATCTCCCACATTGTAGGCAGACGCTTTACCCTCTGAGTCACCAGGGGAAGTATAGCCTTGACTAGATGGACCTTTAGGACTTAATGGTTTGTCTTGGGTTTCCCAGGTGGTGCTAAGTGGTAAAGAACCTGCCTGCCAATGCAGGAGACATAAGAGACACAGGTTCGATCCCTGGGTCGGGAAGAATCCCTGGAGGAAGGCATGGCAACCCACTCCAGTATTCTTGCCTGGATAATCCCATGGACAGAGAAGCCTGATAGTCTACAGTCCATAGGATCACAGAGTCAGACACGACTGAAGCGATTTTAGCGTGCAGGCATGCAATGGTTCTACATATGTTGTCTCAGACCATGCAACTTTGTGGCAGATGACAACAGGACTCATTGGTCCTATGTGCATTATTAGCCACACACACCCAATCTGGAAGCTCAGC
Source organism: Oreotragus oreotragus (assembly GCA_006410675.1). NCBI lineage: Eukaryota > Metazoa > Chordata > Mammalia > Artiodactyla > Bovidae > Oreotragus > Oreotragus oreotragus. The sequence continues at coordinate 46,714 of SJYX01022521.1, read as the reverse complement.
TCAAAATGCCAACTCAAGGAAAGTAATTTGCAGATTTGGGTCACTCTCCTCCATCATGCGGTGTAGGCACTGACCCAGAAGCTGATATGAAGTACTGCATCCCCTTGACCTGCAGCACACAGGAGCCAGCGTCTGTCACCACTGGGCTCAGGGATTGAATCGTGGAATTTATGCTTTTCAGTCTACCACCTTAAACTCTGCCAGTTAGAAGTTCTGGTTGCTGGGGGCAGCTAGCTTCTGTCAGGTTCCATTGAGCTGATTGCTCTGACCACCATCTGATCACTTTAGGATCCTCTTGCCAAAGTACCAGAAGGCAAGCAAAGGAGTTACAAGACCGGCAGGGATAATCAACTCTGATCATAGTAAACTTCCAGGGTGGCTGCCAAACAGGAGCCGAGAGGCGAAAGTCTGGAAACAAGTACCTTCCCTGGGATGTAGCATGGTGTCCGGTGACGGCTATAAATAGTTCATTTCAGCAACTATGCCCCAACAAGGCAAGATGGCTAAGGACAGACCAATTCATGAAGAGACTGTTTGCTCATTGTATTATATTAGATCCTTTGTCAAAGATCAGTTGGCATATTTGTGACATATTAGTTGGGTAGGTGTCTTTTTCTGTCTCTATTCTCTTTCATTGATTTATTTGTCTGTTCTCCCACTAATACCACCATGTCGTCACTACTTCAGCTTTATAAGAAGTCTTCAAGTTGACCAGTGTCAGTCCTCTGTCTCCATTAGTTTGTGTCTCCAAGTCTTTTTGCCTCTCCGTATAAAGTCTAGAGTCATTTTGCCAATATTCACAAAATAACTTTCTAAGATTTTGATTGGCACTGCATTGAATCTGTAGGTCAAGTTGGGAAGAACTGATAACCTGAACAATATTGAATCTTCCCATTTATGGCCACAGACTATCTTTTCCTTTATTTAGTTTTTCTTTGACTTTGTTCTCAGAATTTTGCAGTTTTCCTCATATAGATCCTGTATGTATTTTGTTAGATTTATACCTAGCTATTTAATTTTGGCGGGTGCTAATGTAAGTGGTATTATGTTTTTAATTTCAAATTCCACTTGTCTTGCTAGTATACAAGAAAGTGTTTGACCTCCCTCTTTGGGGAGTGTTTGTCTTAGAAAGCCTATAATTATAAACTCTCAGTTCCTTTGACATATATATCTTTTAAAAACCTCTTTCCAGTTTTATACCTCAGGAGTGTATTTGTCAAGGACATGGTAACCATCCTTTTGAAAGGTAACTATTAATATCAAGGAAGATAGTGCAGGAGCCTTACTTAGATGGGTACCTTGCTCTAAAGTGTAAAACTACCTCCTGTCATGAAGATATGAAAAGTTTACTTTTCCTTTGGGTAAAAGCAATTAGTAAACACGGATGGTCTATGATCTCTCCTCCCATGAAATCCCTGTTCCTTTTATTTCCCTTAGACTCACTTGTGGCCTTTCTCTCCTACCTCAATATCCTCAAACTAAGGCCTTCCTTGTCAGCTTAGCTTTGTCCAGTGCAAATGTTTATTTTGAAAGACATCATACTGTGTGGGGTAAAGAAGTCAGGAAAACCTCTCCTAAGAAGGTGACATATAATCAGAGACATGAATCATGTGAAGGACTAACTGTTATAAAACATCAGGAAATATACTCTAGGGGGAGGAGGAAGCAGATATTCTCTGGGGCAGAAGTGGGCTCAGTTTGTCTTAAGAGCAGCATAAGTACAGTGCAGTTAAAATAAATGGAGAGGAAGATAGCAACTGAGATGCAAATGTTTCACCTAGGTGTTGAAACCCTTGCAAAACATTTAACAAGGGCCATTTAAAACATTTAACACCTTGTTTTATGAGATAAGATGCCATTTTTCACTAGGAGAACTGGCATGCTCTGATCCATTTGTAAAAGAAGATTCTGGATTCTAAGCAGAGAACAGACTGAATGAAAATCAAGAACGTAAGCATACAGACCATTTAGGAAGTGGTCCAGACAAGTGTCAGATCATGGAGGATTGTGCCAGAGTATTAGCAGTTAATGTGGAGTCTGATTAAGCTGTGGTTTCAAGTTAAATGTAGCAAGATTTGCTGAAAGGCAATGTTGGATGAGAAGGAAAAATGTGAACCTAAGACACTGCTTGGTCTTCTAACTCAGGAATTAGACATGACTTTGGTCAAGTGGATCAATGATTTGGAACACAAAGTAACCTATTGTGGAGGGAGCAGGGGATCAAGAGCATTATTGTGAACAAAACTGATTTGCAATGCCTGCTAGATATTCACATAGGATTTTCTATGTGAAGTTCCATCTATGCATCTGTGAAGACAGTGACAGGCTTTATTTTCTTGGGCTCCAAAATCACTCCAGATGGTGACTGCAGCCATGAAATTAAAAGATGCTTGCTCCCTGGAAGAAAGGCTGTGACAAACCTAGACAGCATATTAAAAAGCAGAGACATTATTTTGCCAAACAAGGTCCGTCTAGTCAAAGCTATTGTTTTCCCAGTAGTCATGTATGGATGTTGAGAGTTGGGCAATAAAGAAGGCTGAGTGCCAAAGAATTAATGCTTTTGAACTGTGGTGTTGAGAAGACTCTTGTGAGTCCCTTAGATAGCAAGGAAATCAATCCTGAATATTCACTGGAAGGACTGATGCTGAAGCTGAAACTCCAGTGCTTTGGCCACCAGCTGCAAACAACTGACTCACTGGAAAAGACCCTGATGCTGGGAAAGATTGAAGGCAGGAGGAGAAGGGGATGACAGAGGATGAGATGGTTGGATGGCATCACCAATTCGATGGACATGAGTTTGAGCAAGCTCCGGAAGTTGTTGTTGGACAGGGAAGCCTGGCGTGCTGCCGTCCATGGGGTCACAAAGAGTCAGACACAACTGAGCGACTGAACTGAACTGATGTACCTGTAATCAATGAGAACTCATGACTAGTACATGCTGCTGCTGCTGCTGCTGCTGTTAAGTCAGATCAGTCGTGTCCGACTCTGTGCGACCCCATAGATGGCAGCCCACCAGGCTCCCCTATCCCTGGGATTCTTCAGGCAAGAACACTGGAGTGGGTTGCCATTTCCTTCTCCAATGCATGAAAGTGAAAAGTGAAAGGGAAGTCGCTCAGTCGTGTCCAACTCTGTGCAACCTCATGGACTGCAGCCTACCAGGCTCCTCCGTCCATGGGATTTTCCAGGCAAGAGTGGGGAGTGGAGTGGGGTGCCATTGCCTTCTCTGACTGGTACATGAACTTGATGTAATTGGCTCCATGGCTTCCCAACAGTGGTGTAGGGTGGGGAGGGAGGAGACACAGATGCAGTGAGGTGGATTCAATGAGTTATAGGTAATGTGGGAGATAAATTATGCAAGGAAATTATCTAAAGATAAAGGAGTAACTTGTTAATATAGTCACTTTTTTATACATAAGTAGTCAACTTTAACTTCTTTTCTAGAACTCAGATATTTTAGGAGAAAGAAGAAATTTAAAACATGTATTTAAAAAAACACCTGAGATTATAACTGGAAAGAAAATAAGTGAATGGCTATTAAACATCTAAAAGTCTGTACACTATTTTCACAAAATGAAATGTTAGTGTATTAAAAATTACATGGTAAATATTGTATGATACATTTCACATATCCTCTAAGCAAAATGTCTATTTTCTAATCAAGTTTGAGCTTTTCATTCCTTCAATATCCTCATAAACTGAATTGCAGATTTGGACACTAATAGCATCTTGAATCTGTCCACTTAAATTACATTTAATATGTGAAGAAAAAGACTAAATCTTTCCCAGTCAATCAAAAAAGATATTTTCTTAATAGATGTCATGTCTCCAGTTATTTAGCCAGCTTGAAATCTATATTTTCAAAATTATATACAGGCAGATCATTTTAGATTGAACATAAGATATATATCTGAAAAAAAAATTTGTTCTCTCTTTAGCATATGAATAAATGTGACCAATATGTTTAAATAGGATTTAGAATATTCATTTTAAAAAATCTTTGTTTTTAAGAAATAGCCACCTAAAATCTAATTTCCAAGTATGATGCATTTTGACTATCTTGATTAACAGTCTTCCTGTTTTATCCCCCACGAGATTCCATTAGGAGAAATAAAATATGAGAAATTATAGATTTTTATGATGTTTTAAACATTATTTATACTGATTAAACTGCTGCAGTAAATCTGCTTGGAGGATGAATCTTAAAAGTACTCATCACAAAAAAAACATTTTATAACTGGTGACAGATGTTCACTAGACATTTTAGTAANTTTGGCTATCTTGATTAACAGTCTTCCTGTTTTATCCCCCACCAGATTCCATTAGGAGAAATAAAATATGAAAAATTACAGATTTTTATGATGTTTTAAACATTATTTATACTGGTTAAACTGCTGCAGTAAATCTGCTTGGAGGATGAATCTTAAAAGTACTCATCACAAAAAAAGCATTTTATAACTGGTGACAGATGTTCACTAGACATTTTAGTAATCATTTTGCAATAAATACAAATATTGAAACATTATTGTATACCTAAAACTAATATGTTATATGTTAACTACATCTCTATAAAAAGAAAAAACTCAGATACAATCTACATTTGCCTGCATAATGCATAACGGATTCCTGCTCACAAGCTTTCTGCCCGGGTGCCCTTACTCGACAGAAATCATAAATTCTGAAAAGTCAGTGCTCTGTTACTATCTTGTCAGAAAAGCCTTAAATAGATGTGACATTTGATAGTTATTATTAACCTGGCATTGAACCAGTAATTAAACAACACTGTCTGAGTGAAGGGGGGTGGGGTTTATTGTCTGCTCTTGTTCAGCGGTCCTTCTGATTCTAGTTCCCTAATCTGACCTTGTTTAGGCTCATTATTATTTTCGGTCAGAACTTAAGATCTAAATCATCACGTAGGACAATTTTTTCTCCTATAGTCCTATTTTATTCTCAGATAGATTTGTTATATTCTTCAGAAGTAATAAAATAAAAAGTAAAACAAAACAAAAAACAGACTCAATTCAGGTCTCAACTACCTTTATTACAGTAGTTTGACAAATTCCCCAAATGGATTGGAACGTCAAATAAAACACGTTCTTTGTGTTTGAGTCCTTCCATGAGTTTTAGAGGCTTCCTATTTTCACTGTCAGTGTATATTTTTTTGTCTTGGTTCATTTAAGATATGCAGGTGATGAGGAGGTCAGGAGGGACCAGAGGGAGATTCATTAAGTGCGTGCATTTAAGTGCAATGCATTCTTCTTACTACTTTATTCTCATTGGCCCACTTAATCTTCCTTAATACTCTTCCTGTCATTTTTAATAAAAAAAAAAAAAAACTGAAGCTCAAAGTGTTTATGTTGCTCTGTCAAAATTACAGGTTCCATTTTACAATTCTGTCTCTCCAGGGACTTTTAAAAAAGTTTGTGTTCTGTAGTGGACAATGAGTGATAAAGTCAGGATTTGCTGGATGAAGAGAAATTAGACATAAATTACAACTTCACTATGAATATTTGATATCAGCTCATGAAAATAAAACTACCTAAAAGTACAGTAAATGATCATAATTTATTAAGTAACTAATAAATAGTGTGCTCCTGATTTCTATTATGTATTTATTCTGAAAATCTACAATGATACAAATTACCGTTCACTGACCCCCCAAAAATACTGATGAAGTGCCTTCTACAAGCAAGACCTGACACAGGAACTTGGGGAGTGATGATGGCCTCACAGGTGGGTTGCCACGTGTAGCACATAAACATACAGGATGCCTAATTAAATTTGAAATCCAGATCAAGAACATATAATATTTTAGTATGTTTCCTGAAATATTGGAACATTCTTATACTAAAAAAAAAAAAAAAAGAAAATTATGCATTCTTTATCCGAAGTTCAGCTTTAACTGGGCATCTCACATTTTATATGGCAACGGTATCAAATGACCTAAGCTAGAATCAGGGAAAATGAGAAATAATGGAATAAATGTCAAATCCAAAAGATGAGTAAGAGTTAAATATACAAAGACAGAAAGGAAGGGCTTCTTGGGAAGTGATACGAACAATGATGCTGTAGCAGGAGGCACAGCAAAGAGAAGGCACTGCAAGTCAGGCAGGAATGGAGAGAGTGAGAGGGTGGGTTTTAAGGGGAACCTGCTAAGCAGAGGCGGAGAAGGCGATGGCATCCTACTCCAGTACTCTTGCCTGGAAAATCCCATGGACAGAGGAGCCTGGTAGGCTGCAGTCCATGGGGTCATGAAGAGGTGGACAGGACTGAGCAACTTCACTTTCACTTTTCACTTTCATGCATTGGAGAAGGAAATGGCAACCCACTCCACTGTTCTTGCCTGGAGAACACAGGGACGTGGGAGCCTGGTGGGTTGCTGTCTATGGGGTCGCACAGAGTCGGACACGACTGAAGTGACTTAGCAGCAGCAGCAGCAGCTAAGCAGAGGGCTTCCCAGGTGGCTGAGCAGTACAGAATCCACCTGCCAATGCACGAGACACAGGAGATGCGGGTTTGAATCCCTGGATCAGGAAGATCACCTGGAAGAGGAAATGGCCATCCACTCGCGTTCTTGCCTGGATAATTCCATGAACAGAGGAGTATGGCAGGCTACAGTCCCTGGGGTCACAGAGGGTCAGACATGACTTAATAGGCATACATCTCCTAAGCAGATGCATGGGATCTAACTGTGAAGGTCCATGGTAGGCCTGGGGTAGGTAGCCTCAAGAGGGCCTGCAGCGATTCCTGCCTCCTTGTGTTAAAGCCCTTGGATTCTTTCGATTGCTCATAAGGAATGGAATATGCAGATGTGACCATGGGTCGCTTCTGAGATTAGGGACAAAAAACTGTGACTTCCCTCTCACTGGGCCTTTCTCTCCTCTTCTCAACCCGCTCCCTTCCCTCTCCCTTCTCTCCCCTCCTCCTCCTTCCCTTCTCTCCTCTCTTCCCCTTTCTTCTCTGCCCAGCAGAACCAGTCCCCCCCACCCTTGAGTTCAGTTAGCACTTGTGTTACTTGCATACCAGCTCTCTTCTCAGGGACCTCTGCTTCTGGCTGCCAGGCCACCAGGAGTTAATGGTATTCCCAGAGCACATATAATTAGTTTGGAGGCACGTCACAGTCTGACAACTTACTTTCTGTAGATTTGACTTCCCATTTAGAGTACTGCTTGAACTAATAAAATTAGCTTGCACACATCACCTGAAAGTGCGAAGCAGGCTCTGAGATGACACAAAGTATTCCTCAACCTTAAAAAAATAAAATAAAACTATCTTTCCCCTAAGTAGCCTTTTAAGGAATACTTTTTTCTCTAATGGCCTTACCCCATGAAATTTAGAGCTTCAATATATTGTACCTCTGTTTACATAGCGTGCTTGGAAGCTCTGCATATTATTGTTATATCTAAGTTTTTTTCACTCCTGCAAGAACTGATCTTTTATCTCACTGGAAACATTAGTCCCATTGAGACTGTCTAATATACAGAATTCTGACTCTCAATCAAAGCAAGCAAATAAAAGGCAGAAGTCTTTCAGTAAATTATACACTCCTCATGACAGAAAAATTTCCACTATATTATGTGTGCATGCATGCTGTTGCTTCAGTCATGTCTGACTCTTGTGCCCCCATGGATTGTAGTCCACCAGGCTCCTCTGCCCATGGGATTCTCCAGACAAAAATACAGGAGTGGTTTGCCATGCCCTCCTCTAGGGGGTCTTCCAGACCCAAAGATTGAACCAATGTCTCATGTCTCTGGCATTAGCAGGTAGGTTGTTTACCACTAGCCCCCCTGGGAAGCCCCTCCATTGTATTATACATGTACTTTAAAAATCATTTTTATGATGTGAAAAGTAAAGTTAAATTTCTGCCATTCCTGCTTGCTTTAAACTTCCATACATTATTTCCATGACATGAAGGCTTCACTGTGGCCGGGAGACTGTCATGATGAGACTGGGGCCTTTGATCAGCCCAATAGAATCATTTTCTGGGTAAGAAGAATGAGATTTTATATATTTTATGTCAGGCCCATCCCTGCAGTGGAGGTAAAGGTTAATCTCATCCAAACTGTTCGATTGCTGGGGACTTCCCTAGTGGTCCAGTGGTTAAGACTCCATGCTCCAATGTAAGGGGTGCAGATTCAATCCCTGATAAGGGAACTAAGATACCACGTGCAGCACAGTATAGCCAAAAAATATATTAAAAAGGAAAAGGTTGCCCTATGGATGCTGCTGGTAAATAGGAGTATCTCCTTTGGGTCACATTCTCCATCTTTGAGAATCCTTGAGTTTGTTGATCAATGGATTAACCAAGGACCTGATACCACAGGCCTTCTGCCCTGAGTCACAGCCTCAGAAAGCTCTTTCCACCTGAGGCCTGAGTCAGCCACTCCATCAGCTGGTGCCATAAGAAAATTCCACGTGGAGCAGAGAATCCCAATCTGAAGTTAACAAAAATTAACCCCTGCTGCCTGGAAGTGATTTCTTACTGCAAAATTGAATCCTAAAATCTGCTAGAAAACAAAAGTTCAGAACAAGTTCATGTACGTTTAAAGAAAACTATTTGGAGAAACTCTAGATTCTTACCAAGTCATGTCCTTTAAGATAGACACTGTTTATTTTGTACACACTTATTCATTCAACTAATATTTATTGTGTGACTTCTGATTGCTCAGAACCCTGTTGAGCATAAAGGATATAAAGAAGGGAATAAAACATTGGCCTCTCTGAGCTTGCAGACTAAGGGAAATACAGATGAGCAAACATCATTTGTGGAACAGAACAGCTCAGTATCAGGGAGCAACATCTGTGCCTGGATATCAGGCAAGACCTCACATAAGAGGTAACAATAAAGCTAAGAAATGAAGCCTGACAAAAATAAACAAGGGGGACTACATCAAACTAAAAAGCTGCTGCACAGCAAAAGAAACAGTCAACAAAATGAAAAAGCAGCTTACAGAATAGAGAAAATGTTTGAGAACTACCTATCAGATAAAACCCACTCCCAGTGGCTCAGACAGTAAAGAACCTGCCTGCAATGCAGGAAAACCCAGTTGGATCCCTGGGTCAGGAAGATCCTCTGGAGAAGGGAATTGCTACTCACTCCAGTATTCTTGCCTGGAGAATTCCATGGACAAAGAGCCTGGCTGACTACAGTCCATGAGTTTACAAAGAGTCAGACATGACTAAGCCACTAACAATTTTCACTGCCAGATAAGGGGCTAATATCCTCATATACAAGGAACTCACACAATGCGATGGTAGACCAACAAATAACCCAATTTAAAACTTGGCAGAGGTCCGGAATAAACATCTTTTCAAAGAAGATATACAGATACATGGAAAGGTATGAAAAGGCCAACAGGTATATAAAAAAATGTTTAACATCACTCATCATCAGGAATTGCTGATCAAAATCAAAAGCACAATTAAATATCACTTGACACCTGATAAGATGGATATCAACTAAGAGAGCAGTAAATTCTGGCAAGAATGTGGAGAAAAGGAATCCTTGTGCACTGCTGGTGAGAATCTAACCTGGTGCAGCCACTATGGAAAATCAGGGTTTCAGAGAGATATCTATTCCCTTGTTTACTGCAGCATTATTTACAATAGCCCAAGTATAGAAATGCTTGTACCTACTGGTGGATGAATGGATAAAGAAAACGCAGAATTCATCCTTAAAAAAGAATAACATACTTCCATTTGCAACAACATGAATGAACTTGGAGGATATTTTTTCAAGTAAAATATGCCAGATAGAATACTGCAGGATATAAATTTATGTGGAAATTGGGGGTGGGGGGGAAATGTTGAATGTATAGGAACAGAGAGTAAAACTTTGATTGCCAGGGCCTAGGGGTGATTGGAGGAGGCAATGGCACCCCACTCCAGTACTCTTGCCTGGAAAATCCCATGGACGGAGGAGCCTGGTAGGCTGCAGTCCACGGGGTCGCTAAGAGTCAGGCACGACTGAGTGACTTCAATTTCGATTTTCACTTTCATGCATTGGAGAAGGAAATGGCAACCCACTCCAGTATTCTTGCCTGGAGAATCCCAGAGACAGAGGAGCCTAGTGGGCTGCCATCTATGGGGTCGCACAGAGTCGGACACGACTGAAGTGACTAATTGGAGCAGCAGGGGTGATAGAAATGTGGAGAGGTGTGAAAAAAGTACAAATTCTCAGTTATAAGATGAATAAGGCCTGAGATCAAATGGTGACTTGAGTTAAAAATACTATTTTGTATTAATGAAATTTGCTAAGAGAATAGAACTTCACCTTTCCCAACAATAAACAAAAAACACAGAACTAAATGCATGAGGTGATGGATGTGTTAACTAACTTCACCACCAGAATCTTTTCACAATGCATGTTTGTGTAATACTTTAAATACATTACAATTTTCTATATCAATTATATCTCAATAAAGTTTTAAAAAAAGAGAGAGCTTGAGTCACATTGTCCCTAAAAAGTGTGAAAGAGTCAAATATATACCAAAATATCTCCCATAGAGATTAGAATTCTCAAATTATCCATTCCTGGAAATAAAGATCTATTTATTTAAAGACTGTATGGCATTAAAATAGTATCTAAGAAATTAGGAAGAAGTGATTATTACCCTGATTTAAATGCATTGATCACATCAGTTATTTAGCCACGTTATAAAGCCCAGGAAAAATGAGTAACAAAGTGACGTAGTGGAAACGCCTGGAAGGCAACTGGTCTTGGAATTTACCCAGATAAAGAGGCCAAGGGAGTCACTAAAATTGGCAATCCAGCTGCCTCACTGCTGTTGGGAGGACATAAAGAGAATTTAGACTACCGTAGAAACACTGCGTCTTTCATTATTTTTCCTTTAACCTGTTCTAATCTTCTGTTCTGTTTCCTGAGCAAAAATGAACTCAGTTTTTTATGTTTCCATTGCTTAGACTGGCTTCTACTGCTTTGCTACACTCTGCTCAACTTCTCCCATCAAGCCAGGCTGATGAACGCCTAATTATCTTTTAAGTTATAAATGACTTTTCCCCCTGCTATTTAGTCTCTTCCATCCCTCCTTGATACAGGTACACACAGTTCATCCTCCCCTGTAACATGAGAGTCTTCCATCAATACAGAGCACTTTACTTTTATGCATCTGTTCATTCACTCATCTCACAAATATTTAGTGACTGTTACTTACTTGGAACTCCCTAGGTCAGTAGGTGCCCAATATGCTACTGGAGATCAGTGGAGAAATAACTCCAGAAAGAAATTGGGAAAGATTGAAGGCGGGAGGAGAAGGGGACAACAGAGGATGAGATGGCTGGATGGCATCACAGACTCGATGGACATGAATTTGAATAAGCTCTGGGAGTTGGTGATGGAAGGGAACCCTGGAGTGCTGCAGTACATTGGGTCACAAAGAGTCAGACATGACTGAGCAACTGAACTGACTGGTGGTTCAGTGGTAAAGAATCCTCCTGCAACGCAGATAGACACAGATTTGGTCTCTGGGTCGAGAAGATCTCCTGGAGAAGGAAATGACAATCCATTGCAGTATTTTAGCTTGGGAAATCCTTGGACTTAAGAGGCTGGTAGGCTACAGTCCATGGGACTGCAAAACTTAGAAACTGAAAGATCACCCATTATGGCATCAGATATCTAGAGGGAGTCTTGGAACATGCCCTCTGGTGGATAAGGAGAGAACTAATATAATTATCTCCCTGCCCCCAGTGAGGGGAAAAAGGAAAATCACAGGCTTTAGAATCTTCGTGACTCAAGTGACTTTTTAGCACATCACTTAACTTTTGTGGATCTTAGAGTCGTCCTTTGGCTGAAGAAAAAAATAAAAGCAAGAACAATTATCCTTCCTTACTGGTAGTTTTATGAGGGATTAAGTGAAAGAAATGACATAAATGAACAGGGATAATTTCCCAATTTATTTTTATTTCTTTTCTGTCTTCTGTCATCCACCTGCCATTCACCGTTTGCTTCTGAGTCTGATTAGTATAAATCAGGCTTTCTCAGACTGTCTACTAGGGACCTTAGCGTTCATCACTCAATTGTGTCTGACTCTTCATGACCCCCATGGACTGTAGCCCACCAAGCTCCTCTGTCCATGGAATTCTCCAGGCAAGAATTCTGCGGTGGGGAGCCATTCCCTTCTCCAGGAGATCAAACCTGGGTCTCTTGCATTGCAGGCAGATTCTTTACTGTCTGAGCCACCAGGGAAACCCAAGAAAGCCAGCTGGTGTGTGCATGTGTGCTCAATCGTATCTCTTTGCGACCCATGGACCATAGCTTTCCAGACTCCTCTGTCTTTGGGCTTTCCCAGGCAAGAAGACTGGAGTGGGTTGCCATTTCCTCCTCCAGGAGATCTTCCCAAGCCAGGGATCGACCTGAGTCTCCTGTGTCTCCTACACTGGCAGGCGAGATCTTTACCAACGTGTCTCCTGGGAATCCCAAGTGACCTTGGGGACCAGACCCTTCTCTTTCATGGGAACTGTACTGTACATTGCAAGCTGCTTGGTAACATCTCCATCTCTACCACCTAGGTGCCAGTAACAGCCCCTCACACACAACGTGACAACCCAGAAAGTCACCAGAAGTTGCCAAATGCCCCTTGAGGGTAGGAGGGGATCGTGCCCAGGTGAGATCCACTGGTGTAGATACAGGGAAGCTCTAAGAAGTAGACCTGACTTTTGCGTATGCATCTGACCACTCCTGTGAGAGGGAAGAAATAAGTGAACAGGCTGAAATCTGTCTATCTTTAAGCCTTAGTGTTAGAGGACATGAAGCACAACCATCAAAATAATGGATGACTCTTTCACTACGGTAGTGTTTATGTAAGAAAGAAAAAGAAAGAGCAAATCGCGTCTCTGAAAGGCTTCCATCTTCGGGCAGACTTTTAGATCTTAACTGCATTAGGAAGTCAGTTCTCTCTTTCTCTTTCCCTTTCCCCTCTCCCACTCTCCCTCCCTGCCTTCCTGCCCCTCCCAGCCTCAAGCAGGTTCAACAAGTTTGGGTAATAAAACAATACTAAAATATATAGTGTTATCGAGGATATTTCCGAGGTAGAGGATTGGAGAGAGCATCTTGAATAAATAGATTGTTGTTTTACACTGAATTCATGATACTATTAAGTTTTCAACCTCATAGTCTGGAGAGGAGCATTTCAAAGATAAACTATCTTGATATTTCATTTCAGAAACAGGTAATAAGTGGAACACAACAATTTCCAAAGTCTTCCAGACACACATAATCTACTTTATGCAACCAGTCACCATTCAGAGGTTTCTCAAAGAGATTTACTTTACAGTCAGAGAAGTTGCAGGCTTTTTGGTGATGGCACTGCCTACCTGGTCAAGATGGATTATTTGATGAATAAATTCAGAGAGAAAGGGATCTGAGGGAACAACAAGGTGAAGCACCAAACTGAAATTAAAAGATAAGATAGGTAAGGTAAAACACACTCAGGGCAGGAAGGAAGGGAAAATAAGCAGGCGTAATGCTCCCTTTTCAGGCACTGAATATTTGGATACGCTATATTTCTGAGAAAATGTGATTGTGGAAATATAAAATATTTGCTTCTCTGCAGAATATATTCCTTCTGGCTCTCATATCTTATTTTGTAGGTAACAAATGTCCTCAAAGATATACAACACTGATCTCTCCTGGCTCCGGTTTATGAGACACATGCCTTTTCGGAGCCAGCATCGGGAAGTGTCTCCCGTGCCAGGGAGAAAATTGTTTCTCTCACTCCTGTATGAATAAGGAAATTGAAGATTAAACAGGGTACTGCTTGTGCTCTCAAACTCGCAGTTAATTTAATCAGACACCTCGGTGGTTCAGGGTCTTAATAACAAAAAAGCAAGTTCCCTNTGTCTCCCGTGCCAGGGAGAAAATTGTTTCTCTCACTCCTGTATGAATAAGGAAATTGAAGATTAAACAGGGTACTGCTTGTGCTCTCAAACTTGCAGTTAATTTAATCAGACACCTCGGTGGTTCAGGGTCTTAATAACAAAAAAGCAAGTTCCCTTGATAATGGATCGTCCCTTTAAAAAAAAAAAAGTTAGAGAATTGAGAGCCAGAAAAACACAGAAGAAAATGCACCTCGAGGGGGGGAAGAATGCTGTATGAAAAGGTAGGAGCAACTCTTGGAGAATATTTAAGAGATCACGGGGCTTATGAGAAGGGCTTCCCTGGTGGGAATCTGGTGGGAATGCTTTAGATGGTAAAGAATCTGCCTGCAATGCAGGAGACCCAGGTTCAAACCCCAGGTCAGGAAGATCCTCTGGAGAAGAAAATGGCTATCCTCTCCAGTCCTCTTGCCTAGAGAAGCCCGTGGACAGAGGAACTTGGCAGGCTACAGTCCATGGGGTCGCAAAGAACCAAACATGACTAACCCTGGGGCTTATGAAAACTGTGAAACAGCTTATGTTAGGAGATGTGCATGCAAAGCTCTAGTGTAGAAGGCTGGATGACAAGGGAGAGCGGGCATCTCTTCTTAGCACTGGTCTTGGAGATAGGAAGTCTCTTGCAACCAGCGCTCCTCTGTGTTCCAGAAAAGGAACAGTAAAGAAGCAAGCACGTAGATCCTGAGTCCTGAGGTTAAGGACTAGAGAGGGGAGCTAGGGCAGCCAGCTCAGGGCACTGGGGCTGTCTCTGCCTGAGCAGCAGCTTCCTGCAGGCCCTGTCAATCAAACCTTCACCAACATTTGACCCATCACCTCCTGTCATGGATATGAGCAATAGCATTTGACTTAAAGAATAATTTGAGGTGCAAAGAGCCAATGTCTCAGTCAGTCATGCCTCAGGACTCTGCAAACCCCAGAGGGTCCCTGATCATTTTTTTCACTTGAACTCTCCCTGCCCTCCTCGCTCCAGTCAAGACTTACAGTGTCTCACAGGGCAAAGCATCACCAGCAACCAAGCTCGCCAGTGCAAAAGCGTCAGGACAACAAGCGTCAGGACGACAAAAGACAACTGATTTGATATTCAAAACAAGAAAGGGCATCGAGAGTCAGGTCTCGTAAGTCAGTGCCCTTTGCTTAGTACCTGATCTCTCTGTGTCTTCAGTGAACCATCAAATGCAGATGCCTGTTGTCATGATACTTCCCAGACAAGCCAGCATGGGCAGAACATGCTTTACTGTTTGCTGAAATAGAGGCAACGATGGATTTTCCTTAATCCACTAACTAAACTGTGCTCACTTGTACTCTTTGTGGCCCCATGGACTATAGCCCACCAGGCTCCTCTGTCCATGGAATTTTCCTGGCGAGAATACTGGAGTGGGAAGCCATCTTCTCCTCCAGGGGATCTTCCTGATCCAGGGATCAAACCCGAGTCTCTGTGTCTTCTGCACTGGCAGGCAGATTCTTTACCATGGACACCATCTGGGTGAAAGAGGAGAGTGAAAAAAACTGGCTTAAAACTCAGCATTCAAAAAACGAAGATCATGGCATCAGAACCAATCACTTCCTGGCAAATAGATGGGGAAAAGATAGAAACAGTGACACGCTTTATTTTGGGGGTCCAAAATCATTGTGGGTGGTGACTGCAGCCATGAAATTAAAAGATGTTTGCTTCTTGAAAGAAAAACTATGACAAACCTAGACAGTGTATTAAAAAGCAGAGACATCCCTTTGCCAGCAAAGGTCCACCTGGTCAAAGCTATTGTTTTTCCAGAAGTCATGTATGGATATGAGAGTTGGATCATAAAGAAGGCTGAATGGCAACGAATTGATGCTTTCAAGCTGTGGTGCTGGAGAAGACTCTTGAGAGTCCCTTGGACTGCAAGGAGATCAAACCAATCAATCCCAAAGGAAATCAACCCTAAATATTCATTGGAAGTACTGATGTTGAAGGTGAAACTCCAACACTTTGGCCACCTGATGCAAAAAGTCTATTCATTAGAAAAGCCCCTGATGCTGGGAAAGATGAGGTGGATGACAGAGGATGAGATGGTTGGATGGCATCACGAACTCAACAGACATGAGTTTGGAAGCTCTGGGAGACAGTGAAGGACAGGGAAGCCTGTGGCGTTGCCGTTGGTGGGGTGGCAGAGTTGGACAGTAAATGACTCACAGCAACAATGCTGAGGAAGGCACTAAGGCGTTGCCCTGTAGAATCATAAAACCACAGCTCTTCGTACTCTCAAAGAGCCTTACAAGTAGTCTGGTCTAACACGTCCCATTTCCTGTAAATTATGTGGAACAGCAGACCCACAGCGGATGGGAGCATTGGCCCAAATCACCCAAGTTGTGAAATTTTTATCTTCTCATCATCAAGAACTTTGAAGAAACTGAGATTTTTACCCTATGTGCATGCTAACAAGTTAGCATGTCCCACCATCACGGATGCTGGCAGAAGACAGGAGACCCCTGGTTCAGAAACAAAAGTCTTCATTTCTCATGGCAGTAACAGTAGCCAGGGCGTTGGCATTTTCTAGTGCTAGTTCACCAAGCTCCAGTCTCTATGGGGAGATTTGAGAGGACAAGCTGACAGCGGCACATGCAGCAGAGAAACACCAGGTATAGGGAACCTAATTCTTTAATAATGGGCCATAAGTGTGCTTACCTTTGCTCTATGGACGTAGCCCTGATTTTCAGAAAATTCTAGTCAAGGCAGTCCAGAAAGCAGACTCAGTGCCTCTGCTTGCAAGCTGTGCAGAAACATCAGAGACCCCTAGAATTTACTTCCAACCACATCCTTTCTACATCATCTTAGCTTTTGGCACATTTTTCTGGGTACACCGCTCAGTCAGTCACTGATAAATCTTACCAGCGGAGGCTGGGACATAATCTGCCAATTTGCCTCATGCAGCATCATATTGGGACTTCCCAGGTGGAGCTAGTCATAAAGAACCCATATGCTAATACAGGAGATGTAAGAGACACTGGTTCTATCCTTGGGTTAGGAAAAACCCCTACAATAGGGCATGAAGAACCTACCCCCGTACTCTTGCCTGGATAATTCCATGGATAAAAGAACCTGGCTGGCTATGGTCACAAAAAGTTGGACACGACTGAAGTCACACACACACACACACACACACACACAGCATCATACTAAGGCTACTATCAGTAAAATTCTAAGCAGTGGAATGAGGCCAACCAGCAGTGTTGACCTCAGCCATGCCTCCCCACCTCCAGGTTTAAAACCAACCAATGGACTGCAAGGAAATCCAACCAGTCCATCCTAAAGGAGATCAGTCCTGGGTGTTCATTAGAAGGACTGATGATGAGGCTGAAACTCCAATACTTTGGCCACCTGATGCGAAGAACCAACTCGTTTGAAAAGACCCTGATGCTGGGAAAGATTGAAGGCAGGAGGAGAAGGGGACAACAGAGGATGAGATGGCTAAATGACATCATCGACTCGATGGACATGAGTTTGAGTGAACTCCGGGAGTTGGTGATGAACAGGGAGGCCTGGTGTGCTGCGATTCATGGGGTCGCAAAGACATTTTAACACGGGCCAGGAATGCAAAGAATGAGCAAGACAAACCTGATTCCTGTTGTCATGGAACTTACATTTTTAAATGCAACATAGTCCTTCCCTGTTATCCCTAAGAACTTGTGAGTTCCATATGAGAAAAAGCCATGAATTATTCAGTTTAGTATCTCATAATTTTAATGCAGTTATTGGCCCTGGCCATAGAGAATAAATTTAAAATATTTTCAGTGATACACAATGAAAAATAGTTGTTGTTGTTGTTTTTTTTGCTTGTTTCTTTTAAAGGATAGACACATTCAATGCAAGTTCTGCTACTGAGGATGGCAATTTATGTCTCAACAGGTGTTATTATTTATTTTTTATTATTATTAACTTGAGCGCTCAGAGATGTTAGGTAATTTTTCCAAAGCCACAGAGACCAGATACTGTACTGCCAATATTCAAACCCAAACCTATCCGACTCTAAAGCTGAAATGATTAAACCTTCACCACCTTCCTCAGGCTGAGCACCAAAGAATTGATGCTTTTGAGCTGTTTTACTGGGAAGACTCTTAAGAGTCCCTTGGACAGCAGGAAGATCAAACCAGTCCATCCTAAAGAAAATCAACCCTGAATATTCATTGGAAGGACTGATACTGAAGTTGAAGCTCCAGTACTTTGGCCACCTGATGTGAAGAGCCAACTCATTGGAAAAGACCTTAATGCTGGGAAAGATGGAGGGCAGAAAGAGAAGAGGGTAACAGAGGATGAGATGGTTGGATGGCATCACCGACTCAATGGACATGAGTGTGAACAAACTGCAGGAGAGTGTGATGGACAGAGAGAGAAGTCAGGCGTACCGCAGTCCGTGGGGTCCCTAAGAGTCAGGCACGACTGAGCAGCTGAATGACCGCCTGCCTCACAATGCATTGTTGTGAAACTGTAATAACTGTCATTTGTCCTCTGAATTCACTGTTGGTTTTCTCTAGGTCTGTCTCTTAAAACTCCTGGTAATATATAATTGAATGCTGATGTGTCTATTTCCCAAGACTGCTATAACAAAATACCAAAAGGTGGATATTGTTTGCAGTGGCCAGAAACAATGAAAAATTGTTCTCTCACAGTTCTGAGAGCCCGGAGTCTGATGTCAAGGTGTCTGCAGGGCTGTGGCCCCTCTGAAGGCTCCAGGAACGAATCATTCCTTGTCTGCCCCAGCTTCTGGGGGCCACTGGTGATCCTTGGCTTGCCTTGGCTTGTAGCTGCTCGATTCCAATCTCTGATTCCATCATCACATTGTTTTCTCTTATAGAGTGTGTCCTCTCCTCTTCTCATAAGGACACCAACCACTGGGTGTAGGTCCCACTTTAACCTAGCATGATGTCAAAGAAGCTTGATTACATCTGCAAAGACTATCTCCAAAAAGGTCGTATACACAGATATCAGAGTTAGGGCTTGAATGTGTGTTTTTTGGATACACAATTCAGCCCACTGTAGCTGGATACTACATATGGAATGTTTTTGAGAATTTGATAATATTATTTTTCTTTTAAATGAGTTTAGCCTATTTTTTTCACACATACAAACATTTTCCAGATGTCTTGCTCTACTTCCTTTAGCCTATTATTTTTTTAGTAGAGCTGAAACTGAGCTCACTTAAGTTTGAGTACAGTTTCTGTACAATTGTCCTTCTGATTAATCTCAAATCTTTGGTTTTGTATACCACAGGTCCTTACTGAGAGCTGG
This sequence comes from Oreotragus oreotragus, assembly GCA_006410675.1. Classification (NCBI taxonomy): domain Eukaryota; kingdom Metazoa; phylum Chordata; class Mammalia; order Artiodactyla; family Bovidae; genus Oreotragus; species Oreotragus oreotragus. The sequence continues at coordinate 27,564 of SJYX01022521.1, read as the reverse complement.
GGATAGCATTTAGCATATTCTAGATTCTTTCCTTTCTAGCAGATTCTTCTTCCAACTTTTGTGTCCCTAGCACTGTAAGACTGATTAAAACACACACACACACACTGCTTTTTAGAGACTTTTAACTTACTATTTTATTTCTTTGCTTTATGCAGCTTAAGAAATTGGCATATGTATCCAGTGGAAAACTGGAATGTCAGGTTGATTTCTCTATACCTCATTTTCTCTGAAATTGAACCCTTAAGTTCGGAGTTCCTTGGCACTTCCAAACTAAAAAATTTGTCTCTGTAATTTTGTGAGTTTGCCAGAAACTCTGATGACTGGTCTACTCTTGATGGCTGAAATGTTTTCAATGTGTTTTCAACAGCCCTAGCTTATACCTTGTGGGTCAGAGATAAACTAAGCAGTTGGTCATTTGCTAAATTCTTCCTAATTTTTTGAAAATTAAATTTGACAATCAAATGAAATTGTTATACTAAACCACTAGGTTCTGAGATGGTTTGTTCTACCATAGTAAAAACTAACAAACAACAAAAAGCAAAGGAATTGACAATGTTAATTCACTAAACATCTATTATCAACTTTCTTCTCATTTGATTTTTTTCACTGTAAGGGCTAGTAAATCAAATATTCCATCTAATAACATCCCTTCCAACTGGGGGCTCACATAACATAAAATTGTTTAATAAAAAAATATAGGTACAAATCCCTGAATCTGGAGCTACTGCCTAAATCAAATAATAATAATAATAATAAAGAGAGAGAGAGAGAAGTCTTGGTATGTGGGAACTTTTTACCCCTTAAACATTCATTCTTTTCTTCCTTCCTGGAACATGCTCATGAATAGCAGAAATCTTACTCCATTTCATTCACAAACATGGTGATACCAGATATAAAAGGTAGAAAAGCTTGAATAGTCACACCAGCCCTGGACTCCCATATTTCAACTTATTATTATTCAGTCCTAAGTTGTGTCCTGCTCTTTGCAACCCAAGGACTGTAGCCCTGTCCTCCATTATCTCCCAGAATTTGCTCTGGGAGTTTGCTCAAACTCGTGTCTGCTGAGTTGGTGATGTTATGCAACCATTTCATTCTCTACTGCCCCCTTCTCTTCCTGCCCTCCATCTTTCCCAGCATCAGGGTTTTTTCCCGTAAACTGGCTCTTCGAAGCAGGTGGCCAAAGTATTTGAGCTTTAGCTTCAGCATTAGTCCTTCCAATGGGTATTCAAGGTTGATTTTCTTTAGGATTAACTGGTTTGATCTCCTTCCTTGCAGTCCAAGGGACTCTCAAGAGTCTTCTCCAGCACAATTCGAAAGAATCAGTTCATTGACACTTAGGCTTCTTTATGATCCAACTCTCAACGGCCATACATGACTACTGGAAAACCATAGCTTTGACTATACGGACCTTTGTAGGCAAAGTGATGTCTCTGCACCTTAATACGCTGCCGAGATTTGTCACAGATTCTTTTCCAAGGAGCAAGCATCTTTTAATTTCATGGCTGCAGTCACCATCTGCAGTGACTTTTGGGGCCCAAGAGAAGAAAATCTGTCACCGCTTCCACTTTTTTCCCTTCTATTTGTCATATCCAACTCTCAACGGCCATACATGACTACTGGAAAACCATAGCTTTGACTATACGGACCTTTGTAGGCAAAGTGATGTCTCTGCACCTTAATACGCTGCCGAGATTTGTCACAGATTCTTTTCCAAGGAGCAAGCATCTTTTAATTTCATGGCTGCAGTCGCCATCTGCAGTGACTTTTGGGGCCCAAGAGAAGAAAATCTGTCACCGCTTCCACTTTTTTCCCTTCTATTTGTCATGACATGATGGAACTGGACACCGTGATCTTAGTTTTTTGAATATTAAGTTTTACGCCAGCTTTTTCACTCTCCTCTTTCATCCTCTTTCATCAAGAGGCTCTTTAATTAATTTATACTTTCTGCCATTAGAGTGGTATCATCTGCATATCTGAAGTTGTTGATATTTCTCCTTGCAATCTTGATTCTAGCTTGTGCTTCATCCAGTCCAGCATTTTACATGATGTACTCTGCATATAAACTAAATAAGCAGGGTGACAAGATACAGCCTTGTTGTACCCCTTTCCCAATTTTGAACTAGTCATTTGTTCCAAATCTGGTTCTAGTTGTTGTTTCTTGACCTGCATACAGGTTTCTCAGGAGATAGGTCAAGAGGTCTGGTACTCCCATCTCTTTAAGAATTTTCCATAGTTTGTTGTGATCCACATAGTCAAAGGCTTTAGCAGAGTCAATGAAGGAGAAGTAGACATTTTTCTGGAATTCATTTGCTTTCTGTGTGATCCAGTGAATGTTGGCAATTTGATCTCTGGCTCCTCTGCCTTTTGTAAACCCAGCCTGTACATCTGGAAGTTCTCAGTTTGTGTATTCCTGAAACCTAGCTTGAAGAATTTTGAGTATTACCTTGCTAACATTGAAATGAGTACATTTGTATAGTAGTTTGAACATTCTTTGGCATTGCCCTTCTTTGTCATTGGAATAAAAACTGACCTTTTCCAATCCTGAGGCCAACTATATATATAGTAGGACTACAAAGAAAGCTGAGCACAGAAGAACTGATGCTTTTGAACTGTGGTGTTGGAGAAGACTCTTGAGAGTCCCATGGACTGCAAGGAGATCCAAGCAGTCCATCCTAAAGGAGATCAGTCCTGGGTGTTCATTGATAGGACTGATGCTGAAGCTGAAACTCCAATACTTTGGCCACCTGAGGCGAAGAGCTGACTCATTGGAAAAGACCCTGATGCTGGGAAAGATTGAGAGCAGGAGGAGAAGGGGACGACCAAGGATGAGATGGTTGGATGGCATCACTGACTCAATGGACGTGGGTTTGGGTGGACTCTGGGAGTTGGTGATGGACAGGGAGGCCTGGTGTGCTGCGGTTCATGGGGTCACAAAGAGTCGGACACGATTGAGTGACTGAACTGAACTGAACTAATATATGCCCTTTCCCAGTTGGTCATTTTTTAAATGTGTATTACCTTTCAGACTCTCATTAAAATGAGTAACTGGCGAATGTGTTTCATATACCAAAGGTCATCAGCTTTTCTTCAAAGAGAGATTGTGAATGTTTTCTTCACATACAGAGTCACCCACAATAAAATTCAGTTCAGTTCAGTCGCTTAGTCATGTCCGACTCTTTGTGACCCCATGAATCGCAGCACGTCAGGCCTCCCTGTTCCTCACCATCTCCCGGAGTTCACTCAGACTCACGTCCATCGAGTCCGTGATGCCATCCAGCCATCTCATCCTTGGTCGTCCCCTTCTCCTCCTGCTCCCAATCCCTCCCAGCATCAGAGTCTTTTCCAATGAGTCAACTCTTTTCATGAGGTGGCCAAAGTACTGGAGTTTCAGCTTTAGCATCATTCCTTCCAAAGAAATCCCAGGGTTGATTGCAAAGAGCTGGACACGACTAAGCGACATGAACCGAACTGAACAGAACTGAATGGAACAAGTACCATAAACCATTAGAATCTACCTCAGGAAACAAGGTTCTGAGGTGTTAGTTCAAGTACAGTACAATGCATTTGTAATTGTACAGACTCCATTTTGGTCCACAAAAGAGAAATTTAGGGCAATCTGATCATCCATAATAATCCAGGCCAGAGTGTGGAAGCTGATCTGAAAGTTTTCCAGTGTAATGGGCTGAAGACCAGCTCCTACTATGAGTGACTTCCACTGTGAGGATAACTGCCCACAGTTCAGTTCAGTTGCTCAGTCGTGTCTGACTCTTTGCGACCCCATGGACTGCAGCATGCCAGACCTCCCTGTCCATCACCAACTCCTAGAGTTTATGCAAACTCATGTCCATCGAGTTGGCGATGCCATCCAGCCATCTCATCCTCTGTCATTCCCTTTACTTCCTGTCTTCCAACTTTCCCAGTATTAGGGTGCTTTTCCAAGGAGTCAGTTCTTTACATTAGGTGGCCAAAGCATTGGAATTTCAGCTTCAGCATCAGTCCTTCCAATGAATATTCAGGACTGATTTCCTTTAGGATGGATGGGTTGGATCTCCTTACAGTCTAAGGGACTCTCAAGAGTCTTCTCCAAAACCATAATTCAAAAACATCAATTCTCCAGCACTCAGCCTTCTTTATAGTCCAGCTCTCACATCCATAGATGACTTTTGGAAAAACAATAGCTTTGACTAGACAGACCTTTGTTCACAAAGTAATGTCTCTGCTTTTTAATATGCTGTCCAGGCTGGTCATAGCTTTTCTTCCAAGGAGCAAGCGTCTTTTAATTCCATGGCTACAGTCACCATCTGCAGTGATTTTGGAGCCCAACAATTCTCCAGGCCAGAATACCGGAGTGGGTAGCCTTTCCCTTCTTCAGGGGATTTTCCCAACCCAGGGATTGAACCCAGGTCTCCCACATTGTGGGTAAATTCTTTACCAGCTGAACCACAAGGGAAGCCCTAGCTGCCCACAGAAGAACTTAAATAGCAAGTCAGTTCAGAGCAGATGTGGTTTGTGCCGATTCCAACCCGGAGCTTTCAGGAGGGTGAATGTGCCTCCCTATGTTCTCTCGACTCCCCGCAGGGGAACACAGTCCCTGAAGGGCCCAGGGCAAGCTGGAGACACAGTTGGAAGGAGGCTGAGTCCTCATGTTCCCCCACCGAGAAGAACCACCCATGAACATAAGCACCCGCTTTGAGCTGTTGTGTGGGTTTCCAGGGGGAGCAGAACACTGGAGTGCGGGGGACAGAGGGTGAGATGAATGGAGATAGTAGCATGGAAACACATACACTGCCAGATATAAATGGAGAAGGGAATGGCAACCCACTCCAGCATTCTTGCCTGGAGAATCCCGTGGACAGAGGAGCCTGGCGGGCTCCAGTCCATGGGGTCATCAGAGAGTCAGACACAACTGAGCGGCTAACACACATGCGTACATCAGATGTAAAATAGATAGCTGGTGGAAATTTGCTGAATGACTCAGTGAGCTCAAACTGGTGTTCCATGACAACCTAGAAGGGTGGGATGGGGTGGGAGGTGGGAGGGAGGTGTGAGAGGGAGGGGACACATGAC